>WOVY01010367.1:0-63791 GCA_013436015.1 Rhipicephalus annulatus | reverse complement strand
GGTCGTTCGGTTTGGTTTGAAGATTAAAGAGCGCCGCTCCCTCTCAGCTCCGGCCGCGGTCACAACAGTGCTAAGAATCTCTGGATCCGGACAGGCCGCCATTGGAACCTGAACTTGGCAAAGTTTAACGCTAGAACCTTATCTAGTGAGGGAAGTCTAGCTGTACTATTCGAGGAGCTAGAGGGTGTTAAATGGGATATAATAGGGCTCAGTGAGGTTAGGAGGACAGATGAGGCCTATACGGTGCTACAGAATGGGCACGTCCTTTGCTACAAGGGCTTGGCAGACAGAAGAGAACTGGGAGTGGGTTCCTAATTCACAGAAACATAGCTGGCAACATAGAGGAATACTATAGCATTAATGAAAGGGTGGTAGGTATCGTAATTAACTGAATAAAAGATACAAGATGATGAAGTAGTACAGGCTTACGCGCCTACATCCAGCCATGATGACGCTTCAGTTGAAAGCTTCTATGAAGACGTGGAATCGGCAATGAGTAAGGTAAAAACACAGTATACTATAGTGATGGGCGACTTTAATGCAAAGGGGGGAAAGAGGCTGGAGACCAGGCAGTAGGAGATTATGGCATCGGGACTAGAAACGCCAGAGGAGAACTACTAGTTAGAATTCACAGAACGCAATAATTTACGGATTTGAATACCTTCTATCCGAAAACGAAGGAAAACCTGCAAGTGGACATGGAGGAGCCCTACTGCGCGGAAAATAAGCACGAATAGACTTTATAATGACGTGCCACACCCTGGAATCGTCAAGAGGAGGGAAGTGATTGGCAAGCGTACAGATGCAGTGACCGTACGCATGGTACGGTCTCTAATTCGCCTAGACTTGAAGAGGAGGAACGACAGAAACTGATTACGGCCAGAAGCCAATCAATCAGCTAGCACTGAGAGGGAAAGTACATGAATTCAGAGTGTCGCTGCTGCCAGAACAGGTACTCGGCTCTTAGTGAGGACACCAACCTTAGCGCTAGATGACAATGAATTAATAATCTGACTTGAGTATGCATTACGGAGTGCTGCAGTGGAAGTTGGAGGCAGGTAGTAGACAGGACACTGGCAAGCTTTCCCAGGAACGCAGAACCTAATTAAGAAGCGTCAAATCATGGACAAGTGTCAAGTACAACAGACAAAATAGAATGGCAGAGCTTTCGAAGTCTGAATAATAGCGTAAGGTATGCGATGTAAGAAGGTATTTATAACAGGAGAGAATTGAACACGCTCTGAAAAACCGGCGAAGTGTCAAAGCATTGAAGAGGAAAATTGGGATAGGCAAAAGTTCGGATGTATGCACTAAGGGACAAAGAAGGCAAAATAACTACCAATATGGATAGGATAGTTAAAATAGCGGAGGAGTTTACAGAGATCTGTACAGTAGCCGAGACAACCACGACCTTAATACTATAAGAACTAGCAGTACCCAGATGACACCCACCAGTAATGATAGAAGAAGTCAGAAAAGCTTTGGAGAGCATGCAAAGGGGCAAAGCTGCTGGTGAGGATCAGGGTAACATCAGATCTGCTGAAAGATGGAGGACAGATTGTGTTAGAAAAACTAGCCACCCTGTTTACGAGGTGTCTCCTGACGGGAAGAGTACCAGAGTCTTGGAAGAACGCTAACATCATCTTAATACATAAGAAAGGAGATGACAAGGACTTGAAGAATTACAGGCCGATCAGCTTGCTCTCTGTAGTATACAAGCTATTTACAAAGGTAATTGCTAACAGAGTAAAGAAAACATTAGAATTCAATCAACCAAAGGAACAAGCAGGATTTCGAACAGGCTACTCAACAATTGACCACATTCATACTATCAATCAGGTAATAGAGAAATGCCTCAGAGTATAACCAACCACTATACATAGCCTTCATAGATTACGAGAAGGCGTTTGATTCAGTAGAAATATCAGCCGTCATGCAACACTGCGGAATCAGGGCGTAGATGAAGTATATATAAACATTCTGGAAGAAATCTACAGGGGATCAACTGCTACCATAGTGCTTCATAAAGAAAGCAACAGATACCAATCAAGAAGGGTGTAAGGGCAGGGGACACAATTTCCCCAATGCCTATTTACCGCGTGCTTACAGGAGTTTTCAGAAGCCTAGAATGGGAACAGTTTAGGGATAAGAGTCAATGGAAGAATACCTTAGTAACCTGCGCTTCGCCGATGACATTGCATTGCTGAGTAACTCGGGGACGAATTGCCAACTCATGATTACGAGTTAGACAAGGAGAGCAGAAAGGTGGTCTCTTAATAATTTTAATCTGCAGAAAACGAAAGTAATGTACAACAACCTCGGCAAGGAGCAGCGCTAGCAGGCTTCGAGATAGGTAATAGTGCACTTGAAGTTGTAAAAGGACTATGTTCACTTAGGGCAGTGGTAATAACCGCAGAGCCGAACCCACGAGATTGAAGTAACTAGAAGAATAAGAATGGGGTGGAGCACATTCGGCAAGCACTCTTCAAATTATGCACAGGTATATACTGCCACTATCCCTCAAGAGGAAGGTATAACAGCTGTATCTTGCCGGTACTTAGCTACGGAGCAGAAACCTGGAGACTTACAAAGAGGGTTCAGCTTAAATTGAGGACGACGCAGCGAGCAATGGAAAGAAAAATGGTAGGTGTAACCTTAAGAGACAAGAGAGAGCAGAGTGGATTAGGGAACAAACGGGGGTTAAGGATATCATAGCTGAAATCAAGAAGAAGAAATGGACATGGGAGGGCATGTAGCGCGAGGGTCCCGTTGCAGTCTTGTCGAGGGTCCCGTTGCAGTCTTGTACTTTGGGACCCTCTTCTGTATATTTTACTCCTGTAACATACTTTATGACATGATAATAAATGATTGATTGATTGATTGAAGACAGGATAACCGCGGTCATTAAGGGTAACTGACTGGATTCCCAGAGAAGGGAAGCGGGTTAGGGGGAGAGGAGAGGGAGACAGAAGTTAGGTGGGCAGATGAGATTAAGAAGTTTGCGGGTATAAATTGGAAGCAGCAAGCACAGGACCGGGTTAACTGGCGGAAACATGGGAGAGGCCTTTGTCCTGCAGTGGACGTAGTCAGGCTGACTGATGATGATGATGACTCTGTACTAGGAGACTCCAGAGGTTCCATTGTACCAGAAGGTTTGTACTCTGCACTAGGAGACCCCAGAAGTTTTAGTATACTAGGAGGACTCCAGAGGTTTACAGTTTTATCCTATGATGTTTATACTCTGCACTAGGAGACCCCAGAGTTTGTAGTCTGAACTAGAAGGTTCAGATGTTTACAGTTCGTACTAGGATGTTTATACTCTGTACTAGGAGACCCCAGAAGTTCCTAGACTGTACTAGGAGACTTCAGAGGCTTTCAGTTTTACAAGGATGTTTATACTCTGTACTAGGAAACTCCAGAGGTTTCTAGTCTGGCCTAGGAGACTCTATAGGCTCCCACTTTGTACAGAATGTTTAAAACTCTCTACTAGGAGATCCACAGGTTCTAGTTTGGACTAGAAGAATCCAGAGGTTACAGTTTATCCTATGATGTTTTACTCTGCACTAGGAGACCCAGAGGTTTTGTAGTCTGAACTAGAAGGCTTCAGATGTTTACAGTTCGTACTAAGATGTTTATACTCTGTACTAGGAGACTTAGGGCTCCCGCTGTACTAGAATGTTTATGCTCTGTGCTAGGAGATCCCAGAGGTTTCTATTGACTTAAAGACTCCAGAGGTTTCCAGTTTGTACTAGATGCTTATACTGTGTACTAGGAGACGTCCACACATTACCCAGTGTTTTTTGTTTTTTGCTTTTCTGTTTTGCGTTTTTTTGTTTTTTTCTGCTTTACATTTTTTTTCTTAGTTCTTGACACGTGTTTGTTTCGGTTGTGTGCATCGATTATGGGAGTGAATTTTTGTTATATCACGTTGTTGATGATGACAGGGGAAGTCGGGAATGACGTGTATGCGTGTGATGTATTCATTAGTGTTCGCTTCGAAATAAAATTTTCAGTAGCTAGTAAGCGCTTGTCTGGTCTTCTTGAGTGCGTGTATTTTTGCGCTGTTTCATCATGAACCTTTACCAACACGCCCAGCTGGCAGTCATCCTAATGAAATACCTTGGTGTCACGCTTTCAGCAAACTTAAGTTGGGAACCTTATATCCACACCGTCTGCAAAAAAGAGGTAAGGAAAGCTATCCTTTCTTAGAAAAAGGTTGCGAAATGCTCTCGCCCAAGTCAAATTAAAATAGATAAGAACTTATTGCCTTGCCTTCGAAATGCCGACATAAATGGAGTCCCCACAAACAACAACTAATAGACAAACTTGAATGCATTCAGAAATTAGCTGCATGGTTCATCTACTCTAAATATTCGTGGCATTCAAGCATCACTGACCTAATTAATAGAGCGAATCTTCAGCCACTTTCCAACGACGAACAATTTCTAGGTTAAAATCCTTACTTACTCTATCACGGTAATTTTAAAGATACCGCGCAATCTGTACTTACAGGGACCCATTTAAACACTCACTCGGGACAAACCATAACAAGGTCATTTTTCAACCTGCTAGTCGTGTCAATACACATAAGTATTCTTTATCCCAATGGCCATTAGTTTTGGAATAGGTTGCCAGTCAATGATGTGTGAATGTTCTACGCTGGAATCTTTGTCAACTGTCTAGAAGAGATTGACCTTTCTAAAAAATGTATACATGTGAATGATGAAGTATCCTATGGTATCAATACTTCTTTTTTTTGTGTGGAACGTTATTGTGTTTCATGTTACCTCTATGTATCCACTCCTGCATGGGCCCAGTTAGGGCCTGCAGTATGTACAATAAATAAATAAATAAAGACACTGTCCGCACTGATCATAAGAGTGGATCCACACTGTGCTTGCAAAATATGTACAGTACCTCTAACTACTGTCCTCGGAAAAGCTTACTTTCTTTAGAATCACTGGAAGTACACTCTGATTATTCTGACAAATGAAGACTACTGAGTGTGTAGTTCCCCTTATCATTTGAAGGATTTTATTATTGACTTTGCTGACTGAGGTATCAGAATAAAATAGTTTAAAAACTGGTTGTTTTGTGCTTGCTTTAGTGGGTGACGCAGCCACGTACTCTGGATGGGCATCCCCACTGATGCGTTTTTATGATATTAATAAACAACCATGCTCTGATGTTATCTTCACATAAAAGTAAAATGTAAAATACAGCAATGCAGCATACAACCTTTCCTTGTGGGTAGTGTAGTCGGTGCATAAAATGTCCCAGAAATGCCCTAATGGGTAGCACAGTAGGTACGCGGATTGTCCTGGTGGACGAATTTGAGTATGTTGCAGTCCCCTATGAAGCCTGAAATAGTGGCAGGAATTATCTGGGTGTACTATTTGCAGATCTTCAGAAAACAAGCTGAGGCAAGACAACAGGATCTTTCTTCGATTCCAACCGGATTAATTGAGCTTGTTCTTGAGACGTTCAAATGTCCTCACAAAAACATTTTAAAAACACACTTAAGATGTGTTTGTGTTGTCTGCATGGAGACCCCAGAAGTTTGTAGTCTGTACTAGGAGACTCCAGAGGTTTCCAGTTCGTACTAGGATGTTTATACTCTGTACTAGAAGACCCCAAAAGCTTCTAGTCTGTACTAGAAGACTCCAGAGGTTGCCAGTTTGTACTAGGATGATTATACTATGTACTACGATAATTGAGACGTTTCTAGTCTGTACTAGGAGACTGCAGTAGCTTCCAGTTTGTACTAGGACGTTTACACTGTGTACTAGGAGACCCCAGAGGGTTTTTAGTCTGGACTAGGAGACTTCAGAGGTTTCCAGTTTGTGCCAGGATGTTTATACCTTGTACTTGGGAACTCAGGAGGTTCATGTTTATACTCTGTACTAGGCGACTTTGGAAGTTTCTAGTCTGTAATGGATGTTTATAGCCTGTACGAGGATTTTATACTAGGAGACCCTTGAGGCTTTTAGTCTGTACTAGAAGCCCGTACTATGAAAGTTGACATGAGCAGTACCCTATGTTGTGTGGGCACTTACCTCTGTTGCATCACCCGAAAGGAGCGGGGAGACATGCAGTCGACGCTCCAGTCAAGTGTGCCATGCTCGTTGCAGATTGAGATAGAGAAGCGGCCATAGTTGGCACGGATCAGCTGAACCAGATGGCCCTCATCGCACGAGATGCGCAGCTGGGAGCCCTCGCACGCATACGCTGTCCTGTACCGTGGAGGATCCGCTGCAGTGACAACAATGTTACTAAACAGAGGAAGATGAGCTATTATGTCTGCACATACCACATGAAAAATCGACAGTAAAAGAATATTTCAGTGTAAAATAAGCCCTCCGGCGACTGACTTTTTACTATGTCGTGAGTGATAACATGTGCTGAATGTAATGAAGCTGTTGTCTTCTACCAAAGTTCAGTAAACCGAGTCTTCCAGTTTCAATGCAAAGGCTGAAAAAAGCTAAAAAATAGCTCTAGTGTATGTACAGCTGACGACAGGAAAAAATTGTAGGCTGGAATACAGACGCTCACAAAGCAAGAGGCTTGTTAAGTAACGTTTACCGAGTGCACCACTATTGTCACTGTCAGGTGTGTGTGTGTGTGTTTACAAAAATGCTCGTTATAGATTAAGTTCATGGCCAAATGTTTTGAAATTTCACCAGCTCATTTGTGAACATCGAAAGTTTAACTCGCATAACACAGCTTATGAGAGAAAAACGGGCCTCATGAAGGCGAGCTCATTGATATGGATCCTTCAGCACACACAGCGCTTAATGAACACACACACATGGGGCGAGAACGAAGACGAGCGCTGACTGCCGGCAGTTGGTTTATTGTGTGCCAACATGTATAAAGAGCATGATGAAAAGAAAAGAGGGTAAACAGGAACGGAAAACGACTTGTAGAGAAGTCTCTTTTCTTCCTCATTTCTTTTCATTATATGACTGCCAGCAGTTTGTTGCTACTGCAAACAAAGCGTCGGCAGTCATATAATGCACTTAAGGGCATATAGGTCTTGAAACGCTTCTTTAACATAGACAACATTGCTGACCAGTAGCCGAGCTCCCAAGAACACGCAAGCCATACATCATAGCGCAGCAAGCAGCCTTGAACTTACAACTAATTCTCAATGTCAGCTCTAAATATTTCTAGAAATAATGCCATATACCTAAGCTCATGGCCATTGGATAATTTGAGCACTATGAACAGCATAGTCGGCGTGACCCCTGCGGCAGGCCACTATGTGCCCGTGCTCGCATCTCACTGAAATTGGCAGCAAGGTACTGCTTTGCGTTGCATAAGTCGTTGCCAGGCTTGTGGGGTCAGTGTTGCAAGGTTGCCACCAAATATGGCAAAGAAATTTGCTCCTGTAGTTGTACACGCCTTCCCCATGAGGGCGCTGTGTCGTCTGCGGTGCTTATTGTGAGTTTGGGTGCGACGTTGGCCGTTTCAACTAACGGAATGAACAGCGTGTTGCAGAAGTCGGGGCGCATTTTTTTGCTGTGCTTGCGAAATATGTACAATATCTCTAACTACTGTCCTCAGAAAAGCTTACTGTTATCTCGACAGCTCAGTAAAACGAAAAACAAAATTATCTGATTACATTTTCTTATTACTCAACTTGACCATGTGTTCTCTTGCTTATGATTAGTACCGTATCAAAGTATTCACGTGGACGGACGGACGGACGGACGGACGGACGGACGGACGGACGGACGGACGGACGGACGGACGGACAGACAGACAGACAGACAGACAGACAGACAGACAGACAGACAGACAGACAGACAGACAGAAGACAGACAGACAGACAGACAGATAGATAGATAGATAGACAGATAGATAGATAGATAGATAGATAGATAGATAGATAGATAGATAGATAGATAGATAGATAGATAGATAGATAGATAGATAGATAGATAGATAGATAGATAGATAGATAGATAGATAGATATACCCTCGAAGTGCCGGCCGTTCGCCAAGAAATGCGTCGCATTTGTAAGTGGCGACGCCAATAGTTGACTTTCAAGACAACGTCAGAGAATACGCCCCCATCCAGTGGATGATGCTCCAAATTATAGGACTGCACTTTGTATATGCGTACATATTTGACCACTTGAGTAACGCATCATTTCACATGCAAAGTGTAACAAAAAATAAGCGCTCTACTATGAGGTGACGTGCAGTGTACTATAAATGGGCCGGTCATTTTGAGGAGTTTTGAAAGTATAATGGCGAGCAGTGGCACGCAATGAACGGCCACAGCGCAGCAACCACGAGACCAGGACGGGCGATTATTGTCATTACACACTCGGGGGATACGGCGGTCGCGCGCATTAATCAAGTCGCGGCCCGTAAACCGATTCCCACCGAGGTCACTCACCTGCGCGGCATCCGCATCGGCTGCCGCCTCGGTGGCTCCAAGGCAGGGCAAATTTGTTTTTCCAGACAGCCAAAAATGCGCAACTTAAACGGTCATATGTACACGACTACATATGTATCATTGACATTTGAACGAGTATATGTCGGGTTACAAATATAATTATGACTGAATAAGAAAACTTCATTAAGGAAAAATAAAGAGGATACTACAGAACAATATGCACTTGGTGTGCTTCACGCAATGACGTCCCCCCTCATTTAAAAATAGTGCAGCGTTATCCAGTGCTAGTAAGGAGTGTGTGCGAGTCATGGGAGCCATAAATCCCAGCACTTGCCCCCAGTAGCAGCCGCGATGAAACACGCCTCGAGACAAACACCCGCCCACGACCGAATACATTACAGGGGAATAGGGCTATCTCGACGGAATTACTTGCCCGTTGAAACTAGTCAGCGTTAGATAATGACAAGCAGGACACATGACTAAGCCTTTTCATTACAAACATTACATACGGCTTAACAGCTGTGCTTTAAAAAAAAAAAAACTCTGAAGGCGTTCTACCTATTTTTATACTCTGTTTCAGAAGTTCCGTGCAGCACTGTGGAAGCTGCAGGTCTTCTCAACCAATCAGGAGGGCGAGCACATCTAAGTGTATCCTTCCGCGCTCTGTCGTCTACAAGCGACGTGCGCTGCAGCGAAAGCGGCAAGAGCGTCTCGGGGCACTGTGCAACTGCGCAGTGAGATGACCTTATAATTGTGAAGCGGTTAAATATTCTCCTCGGCACCATAAAAGCACGCGTCTTCGAGATACTTTAACGCAGACATTTGAGGGACATGGTTCAGTGGCTCATGTTTCGGTGGAAAGCGCCGCACTAGCCAAATTGAATATGAGAGCACCACGCTTCATCAGATTTCGTATATGCATGCCTATGGGCAAGCGAAGTGCCGCTTGCGTTCGATACGAAATGATGGCTCTATTCCCGGCATAGAGTTTCTCGAAATTAACTAGAGGGCACTCTGGCGCTGCGATCGTTCAGCGACCATGAGAATGATGGGTAGTAACACACATTTGCTAGTCTTCGTACTTGCGGGTGGCGAATCGTACTTGCAGCTACGTTTATTGCTGGTTACGGTTTTGTTTTGAAGGAAAGAACGAAACCTTTTGAACTTTGCGACTTAAATCAAAATGGTAAGTTTAAAAGAATAAGGTTGTGAAGCGCAAACGGTGAACATTTGCTAATTTATGTTTTCGTAAAAAAACAGCTCCAAGCCACACGAACACACACGGAGCCATAAGCATGCCAGAAGTACGAAAATTAGACAAATGTGTGTACTACCCATCATTCCCATGCTCGCTGAAGCGCCGTGTGTTGCAGCTGCCATAGACACTAGCGCCAGAGTTCCCTCTAGTGTATATTAAGAAACTGATTCCCGGTGCCTCGCCGTGCTTATCGTGCTCCGCTACCCACTTGTACAGCGCACACATGCCGACATTGGTGAACGCAGCCGTTCTCTTAATGAGAAAGCTCATGCTTGCATTTCTGCTGCCCTCCTTACGCAGTGTCCAGAACACATTTAGAGCCAACTGCTTCGCTTCCGTGTCGTACAGGTGAACCAGGCACCGCCATTTTGACAGGAGTGACCAAATCTGCCACCACGGACTAATACAAACCAAGACTGGGTCCTCCGCGGGGCTATGAACGCTCGGGCTGTGCGGACTACTCATAAAAGTTTAGACAGTGCATGTGGTACCATTCCTTCTTACTTTATAAGTAAAAACATAACACATACGAGCCACAACAGCGTTATATTTTTCGTCATTTGCACGTTATAACACGTACAAGCAAGAACTCTTTCTTCAGTATCATGGAGCCACAAAAAGTTTTTTCTACAGAAAATGTGACAAAATCGTCATACAAATCACAGCTACAACACGCAGACAAGCCTTCAAGTAAAAATCCTCCGACGAGACCACTTGCAAAAGTCACGGGGAAAAACAACGGGCTACGTATACGGGGCACTACATCTCGCTTCGCAACAACCTGCGCTCGAGGGTCGTGTAGGCTTGTCTCTGCTGCACGGAACTTCTGGAACAGAGTATAAGTAGTTGCACTGAGCTAGCTTGGCTTGCTACAGCGAAAGGAGTTGCGAGATCACAACAAAAAAGGTCGCGTGCGCCGTAGTTGTTCACAGCCACCAGTGTCCGTAAACATTATCTCGCAAAATAACAAAAGTAAATTGAAAGCACCAAGGACACAGATGGATTAGAACCCGGGTAACCTGCGTGCCAGCCCAGTATTCGACCACAGAGCAACCCCGGTGCTTGAAAATCCGCTACAAACTGCCCTTCAGGCAGGCTTCGCGTTAATATGAGTAATAAAGCGTTTAAGAACAGCTAGGCAACAACAATGCGTCACACAATGCGAATTGCGTAACGAGTGGGTCGTCGAATGCTCCAACCCATTACACAAGCTTCAGGCTTGATCGTCGTCAGCCACAGCATCAAAAAAACTGTACGAAATTCCTTGCAAGAAAGTATCATACTTCTCCGAAGAATGACGAAGGATGGCATAGTATATGCCTGCCTACTACACAAAAATTAAGACTAGTAATGTTGTTGTGGGTACCCTGCAAGTGTGCTAGTAGCAGTAACCAAAAGAGCTTTAAAAAAGGCCCCGAAAGGCCACTCTTCTAGCTTTCGCTGCGCTGCGCGTTCCACGCAGACCTGACTTTCTTTTAATATCCCGTTATATTACTGAATTGCTGGCTTCATTCAGTTAAGAACAAGGGGCAACTACGACTGATGTCACATCGTTTGATTCACTCACGCAGTCACAATATCAATATGATAGAAGAGACAGTGATGCCAAAGTAAGTATAGGGAATGCAATTTGTAGTCATGATAAAAGAAACGAAGACGAAAAGATAACTCGTCACTGGCGGAGACCGAACCTTCGAATAACGTCTCCGATGCTGAGCTACAGCGGCAGTCAACCACCTTGTGGGATATAGTACGTAAATTTAAAAGGAAGGTCAACGAGCTCCGACATTTTTAACGAGATAGTGCCGAAGAGCTCTTTTCGCAGAAATTCCGGTGTCGGCATCGTTGGTTGTGAGCGAAAAATCATCTTGTCCGTGGCTGAAAAATCAAGAAAGATGCAAATAAAATAAATAATTATTTTCAGGTCTGCATGAGGATCGAACCCGGGCCGTTTGTATGGCAAGCAGGCGTTTTAACACAGCCACACGCCTGCTTGGAAATAAAGTAAAAATAATTTCCTGCAGTGAAAATAATTACATGCTGTACAAACACACGCGTTCTGTATACGGACTTCACAATGCAACATGTAATATCACAATAATGTTGCGTAGTACAAGCGATCGGGCGTCAGAACATGTGATAAAGTTGTTTATTCATTAAAGCATGTTGCCCATTGCACAGAATGCAACCATGTGCTAAAGCTTCACTGACGCAAGCCACTTTCACGTTTACCGATTACACAGCAATCCCCAATGTAAACTGCTTGAGTAGCATCATACAATAAAAGTATGTTCTACAGGTAATTGCAGAACTCACTTGGGAGAGGATGTCACTATCGCCTTCAACTCTTAAAAGCGAAGCTTAAGCCTTAGGGCTCCTCCAAAGTTTTTTTAACACTCCTCAAACCAGCCCGCTAATTTGTACAGTAGACCGCGGCGATCATTTCCGAATATTACAGCGCTGCGCACCGCATAGAACCTCCATTAAAAAAAATCGCAGTATATCCACGACGCTTCGGGGGATTATTTGGGTAACCATACATCCCCCATACATTGTCCACTGCAACATGCAAACGTGTGACAACACGTGTGTAAGGTACATACAACATTGTATTATTGGTCGTATATCGCATTAGGAGCCAAGAGGTATTGCATGGCATGTGTTGGAATGAAGACGCCGATGTTCGAAAACCGTTTATTGCACTTGATGGCAAGAACACAACTGACACAACACAACCTGGTCGCCGCGCTGATAACAGCGCAAACAAAGGATGCGCGCGCATGTTTCACGCAATGAAGAGCAAAAGACAGATAACATCACACTGCAGACACGTTTCTTGCGATTACAGCACTTCTCACCAAACAAGATCACGGCCGATAGCACAACAGTCGATCTGGTGGACGCGTCACCCGAGTGCTACGTCTAAGCACAGGAGGGGTGGCTGCGGTGACGACACCGCCTGAACGACTTGCCCCTTCCAAAACATTACTGGCATGCGGCAACGGCATTTCATCACCACAGCCTTACGCATACTCATGTTTCAAACAAGTACAACGCAGGTGATCGGCGTGCTCAAAGCGCGTTTGTCAACGTACGCCGGGTACGTTAGCGCATATTTCACGCTCACCGCCTTTCCAGGCCGCCACTTGACAAGTTCACCACGAACAGTATACGCACGAGCACATAATCTCCAACACGAAATGCTCTAAGCTTGCCCCTACGATTAGTTGCGCCGCACACTTCCCTGTCGGACTTAGCTTTGGTCGTAGCTTCTATGCCTGGTTTGAGCAGAGATAGCCTCTGCTGGTGTTTTACCAGTGAATGTGTGTGGCGTAGTTCTGCGCGCTAAAAGGAAGTTAACTTTGTGTTGAAAAGATCTATAGGCTCGCTCCTCTGGCACCTGCACCGTTTGTTGTGTTCTGGGCTTTCGGTTTCGGATTGACATGTGAGGATGCCAAGGGGTGCCGCTCTGGCATCTAGGATTTCAAGGCGACTGTAAGGTAAGTGTGTGTTGGGTAACCATGGAGTGCGGTTGTTGTTCTTCTATTCGGCGCTTCGCGCCAACCCGCGTGTTCGGGCTGGTCGGCGTCCCCGCCGGCCGCGTACGTCTCCGTCGGCAGTCTTCTGCTTCGTCGGGACCAGCCAGCCCCAACACAGCAATGGCGACGAGGATGGGATTTGCATACAGACTGAAAATGTCCGATTTTTCCGCACGCAAAACAAGTGCGGTTTCTCGCGGGACACTGCGCGAAATTGGCTAAATGCCGAGCCGATGCGCAACGAAAGCAATGCGCGGTTGCGCTTGGAGAAGAAAATTCCGAACGCGAGTTAGGAGCTCGGTGCTGTTCCTGAAAACCAGAATTCGGCGGAATGGGGTCGCCATATTGCCGGCTTCCTCGCCCCCGCGTCGTAGAGAGGCCGCCATGTTGGCCGCCACGGAAGGACTGTGCAGGCGGGCGTCCATGTTGGCCGCCGCGCCGAGACCAAGGTGAAGGGCCGCCATGTTGACGCGTCCCGTAAAACAAAGAGCCGCCGCCTTGGCCCCCCGCAGCAGAAAGTTGCTGCACTGAATGCGGTGCGAATTGCCCCAACTGGGAGCGAATAAGCTCGTCCTCGAGCGCAATCGAGAGGGCTTCGGATAATGAAATCGAGGAGCCCTTTCGAAGCATGCGGCAGCGGACGTTTTGCGAGGCTACCCTGATGAAAAGCTGATGGCGGATCATATCGTCCTCGAGCGCGCCGAAGCCGCACGACGCGGCGAGCGTTCGAAGAGAAGTAATGAACTCGGCGACTGGCTCGCCAGGCAATTGTCGCCTTTCTTGGAATTTTACGCGTGCGAGATAATCACACGAGACATCTTTAAAATGCTCATCGAAAAGATCAACAGCATTCTTGAAGGCATCGCCCGACGCTGGCGTAACCGTGGAGTGCGGTTGTTGTTCTTCTATTCGGCGCTTCGCGCCAACCCGCGTGTTCGGGCTGGTCGGCGTCCCCGCCGGCCGCGTACGTCTCCTTCGGCCGTCTTCTTCTTCTGCTTCGTCGGGACCAGCCAGCCCCCAACACAGCACCGTTCAATTGAGGATGATAACGCGGAGTAAAAGTATGCGTGAATCTCTCATGAGACAACCCGTAGCTTGCAAACCTTGCAAACCTGCTTGTAGTAGTCATTATTTTTACATCTACCCACTTGCAGTGTGAATCGACTGCGACCAGAAACATCTTGTTTTCTTATTCTGCAAAGTCCAAGTGCACTCGCTCCCAACTGTTAGTACACCATTTCCATGGGGTCAGTGGCACTGGCTGACCTACTGGTCTCACATTTGACAGATGTGACACTGTTTGGCAGATTGTTCGAGGCAACTATCGATTCCGGGCCACTATACCAGTGATCTTGCCAAGGCCTAATGATACCTATGTGTTGTTCATGTAGCAACGACAGTACTTCCTCCTGAAAAACACGGGGTATAACGACTCGGTTCTCCCAATGTAAGCAGTCCTCCACTACCTAAACTTCAAATCGCCTTAAAAAGAAAGGTTGATACTGCACATCCACAGATGGCGGCCAGCCATGCCATGTCACGCACAGCCCTCACGTGCGATGTTACGGGCATTTCTCTGACCGGGGGAAAAGTAAAAAAAAAATCTTATCTACATCATCAGTGTTTTCAGACAAGGGCAGACGCGACAACCCCTTAGGATTGATCATCTTTGCCCCCGTCTTGTAAACAATGCGGAAGGCGGTAGTTCGACAGAAAAATGACCCAGCGGTGGACTCACGCCGCTGCCACGGCACTGCTGCGATGTTTTGCTTCAAATATTACCGTGAGTGGCTGGTGATCAGTGATAACGAAGTTGTTGCCATAAACATACTTGCGAAATTTCTTTACGCCGAAAATGATCTCGAGTGCTTCTTTCTGGAAGTGTGCATAGATTTTTTCTGCTTGTGGCATTGATCTAAAAGCGATGGCGACTAGACTAGACAGCACCCAGCCCGTAAGCAAAAACATCACCTGTGAGCTGGATTTCTTTTTTACGTCATACAGCTCCAACACTGTTTCTTTAGTTAACAACTGCTTACAACGCGTGAAGCACTCATCACACTGACGTGACCCTTGCCGTGTGCTTCCTTTGCGTAGAAGCTGGTGAAGCGGTTCTAATTGTGCGGCCAAATTAGGCAAAAATTTTCCATTAAAATTTACTAAGCCCAGAAATGCCCTCAACTGGGTCGCATTGTTTGGTTTCGGTGCTTCGAGGATTGCCTCCATTTTGTACGCTGTGCGCTGCAGACCGTGTTTGTCTATCTCGTGCCCCAGGGATTGTATACTCTTTCTTGAAAAAAAAAACGTATTTCGCCACTTATATTTGCATTCCATGTTTACACAGATCACTTGAAACTTCCTTCGTTCGACTGTAGCATTCTGTTAGAGTTTTCACAGCAATAAGCACATCGTCCAAGTAACAGGCTGTGCCAGGTATGCCTTTCAAAACCCGATCCATGACTGCCTGAAACATTGCAGGTGCACTCGCAACGCCGTACGGCAACCGCCGGTATCCAAAGAGACCCATGTGCGTGTTAACCGTAAGAAGTTCTTCGGCACGCTCATCCAACTCCAGCTGTAAATAAACTTTGGCCACGTCTAACACAGTGAACACGGTTCCTCCGACCAGGAACGCAAAAATGTCCCCTGGAAGAGCTAAGGGATCTACATCAATGTAAACTGACTCTATAGTCCCAACATATCCTCATTTCTTGGCCATTTTTCTTGGGCACAATAACTAGCGGCGTGGCCCAGGTGCTGTGCAGCTACAGGTAAATTACCCCAGCCTTCTCCAGTCGAACTAGTTCTTTTTCGACTTGTTCTCGTAATGCATACGGTACAGGCCTGACTTTGCAGAAAATTGGAGTTGCATTCTTTTTTCTGCGAATGCTAACCTTGTATCACTTTATAGCCCCGTATCCTGCTTGAAAAACTGCAGCGCATATACTGTTTAATGATTGCGCAGCTTCTAGAGCCCTTGCTGGCGCGTCTGCTCGTATCTTAAGCGCAACCTCGTGAAGTTTCTGCAAGGAATAAGACAAGTCACGACCGAGAAGCACCGGCATGCGCACACCTTCTTCGTATTTGGCAATGACAAGTGGTAAGCGGTGACACTGCTACCCGCACCTGACATCGACTTGCGAAACACCCTTTACACCGATTGCGGTGCCATTGTCCTCACTACTGTACGAGAGGCCAGGGAAGTTTTCTGCAAAGTCTTTTTCAGACATAATTGTAACGGCAGCGCCCGTATTCAGCTCCATCGGCACTTCGTGATCATTCATGATTACTTTTACAACTATGGGAGGCGAGCAGCCTGCTCTGTTCGTTTGGCATATGGTAAGCACATCCTGCTCTGCTGCCGGCACTTCTGCCGCGTGCACAACTAGCATTTTGCACATTTTTGCAACATGACCAAGTTTGATTGATTGATTGGTATGTGGGGTTGAACGTCTCAAAACCTCCATTTGATTATGAGAGACGCCGTAGTAGAGGGCTCCAGAAATTTCGACCAACTGGGGTTCTTTAACGTGCACCCAAATATGAGCACAGGGGCTTACAACATTACCGCCTCCATCGGAAATGCTGCCGCCGCAGCCGGGATTCGATCACGCGACCTGCGGGTCAGCAGCCGAGTACCTTAGCCACCAGACCACTGCGGCGGGGCGACATGACCAAGTTTAGAGCACTTAAAGGGCAATTTTTTTTTAAATGGGCACATTAAAGGAGACCACCCCGACGACAAACTATTGCAGTTTTTTCGCGTATAGTTTTTTTGCGGGTACCTTGCTTGTTGCAGTAGGATTCCTTTGGTTTCCTAGCCAATGGTGGATCCCAGCGTTGCTGACTCTATCGTTGTCAGACAGCATGCCTTAGGTGTCCTCTGCAGCTTCCATGGCGGTGGGTATACCTTGCACACCCGGTCCCAGGGTGACCTCGTCGCCGGGCAACGCGAGCAGACGGCACCGGGTGGTGTTGCTCCAGCAATGAGGCGGTTACCGTGGCGCTTCTAGGAAAATTCCAAACGAGCATGTCGGGGCGAGAAACTGCGCAGTTGTTTCGTTTGACTCCAGGTCCCGTCGGTAGGAAGTGGTATCGCTCGGTGGACGTTTTTGGCAGCAGTAAGCAACGCAGTGGCCTTTTCTCCTATAATAGTAGGGAAGACTTCAAGATTCTTTGCGGCGGTGTTACCCGAGTCCGGACAGAACTCCGGCCACTTTCCGAAAATGGTGGCTTTAGCTTCTGTGCCGCTTTATCCCATCCTCGTCATGAATGTTGGAACGAAGACGCCGATGTTCGAAAAAAACATTTATTACATCCGATGGCAGGAACACACATGACACGACACAGCCTGGTCGCCGCGCTTTTAACAAGATAACAGCACCAACAAAAGTTGCGCGCACATGCTCAACGCAATGGACAGCAAAAGACAGATATCACAGACACGTTTCTCGTGATTACAACCGTATGTAGGCTGAAGTTCGCAAAGACGAGGTCTATACACGTCACCCTGGTTGTTGATGGCTGTTTATACGTAGTCATATTCAAAGCACCTCAGAGCATATTGCGATGTCATACGCTGCACAAGCCAGTCGTAACTCACGACAGTGAAGTCACTGCCAGTATGAAAGGGTCGTTTTTGTATTGTGTAAAAAAATAGTCTCACATTGCTCTATCGATGTATTTTTCTAGGCTGCATCGAGAAAGTTGCGGGGCCCAGCTACACTGTCATTAGAGCGGTTCCATTCGATATTTTTATTGCAGCGTGCTCACCGTTGGTAGCTTGTGATTCACCGCGATCTTCGGCAGTACATCCCAACACCGCACGCTCAGCTTCTTCAGCGCAGACGACAGCAGAAACTTCCCACGCCGATGCAGCTTCGCGGGTGACAGCCCGTTCGTTTTCATCCATGGCAAGAAGGGAATGTTCGTTTTTTTTTTCAAAATCAATGGAACGTACCTACTCTGGGTTGTGTGGAACGCCCTCATTCTTCATCGTCATCAGCCACGGCTAAAAGTACACATAATGCCATACAGATGTGTAGCGGGTACGTCGCTTATCAGAACAATGACGACTCGCACAGTGGGTGCTTCATCGTTATGACGTGTAGTGGGTACCTTGCACGTTCTGTGGCAGAAAGTGCGGTCTGGAACACGCATGAGCCTTATCTCGTCGTCATCAAGGGACAACGGCGGACATGGCTTAACCCTAAAGGAGCTTCGCCTCGAAGACAATGACCGCGCCTATTTCCTTCAACTGACCAAATACGCGCTGTGACGCAAGCTTGCCGACGGGTGATGCGAACCACTGAGCTCGTCGATTGGTCGTTTACCCTACGAAACGGCACGTCGGCCTTGCGGTGATGCAGTTCCGGCAGTGCATTCCGCATTCTAATTTTCATGTGCTTTCCTCCGCCGTTCTGCAGAGCACCAGGAGAAGCGGTATTGCCACAACGAAAGGTAAAGAGGCGTTTCGGTGCTCCTCGAACATGACGCGTGGTGGGCTGAAACAGATGTTCTAAGCCCTGTAGCGAAATTCTTGCGGCAGCACGGTCACGTCGCACAAAGTCACACGATTTTCTTCATAACAATTGTTCGATTTCGGCACCTTAAAGCTTGGTGTGTCGGTCAGCACCACCAGTAGCCATTACGGTGAGGGTGGAAAACAGTTTTTTTTTTTTGCCTGTCAGCACCACGTAGATCGTGATCTCATTACATGGTGGCAGCTGGTCAGTAATTCTTAGCACATTACCTAAAGTCTGCCACAACGAGACCCTCGCTTTGAATGAAAGAAAGAAGCGTAAATTTAAAGGTTCGTTTTCTTCATCAGGTACAATACTAGACAATGATTCCAAAAAAGTACAGGAGACTTATCTTTCATCATTTTTCTTCTTCACATTTTCATTACAATTACTACCAATGACATATCCTATACTCTCCTTAACCTCGTTGTCTGTCCGTTCTAATTAATTATACGACAGCTAAATTTTTATCTACTGCATACCGACAATCCACGTAGAAAAGGTTTGATAACATGAATGCGCCAGTGTGATGTTCACCTTCCATACTTTTTTTTTCGCATTTAGTGAAGAACTTAAATGCTGATTCTTTTTTTCTATACGCCATAGATCTGCATAGCAGCAGAGTGTGCTAAGAATCTCTGGATCCGGACAGGCCGCCATTGGAACCTGAACTTGGCAACGTTTAACGCTAGAACCCTATTTAGTGAGGGAAGTCTAGCTGTACTATTCGAGGAGCTAGAGGGTGTTAAATGGGATATAATAGGGCTCAGTGAGGTTAGGAGGACAGATGAGGCCTATAGGGTGCTACAGAATGGGCACGTCCTTTGCTACAGGGGCTTGGCAGACCGAAGAGAACTGGGAGTGGGGTTCCTAATTCACAGAAACATAGCTGGCAACATAGAGGAATACTACAGCATTAATGAAAGGGTGGTAGGTATCGTAATTAAACTGAATAATAGATACAAGATGAAGGTAGTACAGGCTTACGCGCCTACATCCAGCCATGATGACGCTTCAGTTGAAAGCTTCTATGAAGACGTGGAATCGGCAATGAGTAAGATAAAAACACAGTATACTATAGTGATGGGCGACTTTAATGCAAAGGTAGGGAAGAAGCAGGCTGGAGACCAGGCAGTAGGAGATTATGGCATCGGTACTAGAAACGCCAGAGGAGAGCTACTAGTAGAATTCGCAGAATGCAATAATTTGCGGATTTTGAATATCTTCTACCGAAAACGAGAAAACCGCAAGTGGACATGGAGGAGCCCTAATGGCGAAAATAAGAACGAAATAGACTTTATAATGAGTGCACACCCTGGAATCGTGCAGGATGTGGAAGTGATTGGCAAGGTACGATGCAGTGACCATAGAATGGTACAGTCTCGAATTCGCCTAGACTTGAAGAAGGAACGACCGAAACTGATACGCAAGAAGCCAATCAATCAGCTAGCACTGAGAGGGAAAGTACAGGAATTCAGAGTGTCGCTGCAGAACAGGCACTCGGCTCTTAGTGAGGAAACCAACCTTAGCGTAGATACAATGAATGATAATCTGACGAGTATCATTACGGAGTGTGCAGTGGAAGTTGGAGGCAGGGTATATTAAACAGGACACTGGCAAGCTTTCCCAGGAAACGAAGAACCCAATTAAGAAGCGTCAAATCATGAAAGTGTCAAGTACAACAGACAAAATGAACTGGCAGAGCTTTCGAAGTTGATTAATACACGTAAGGTATGCGATGTATGAAGGTATAACATGGAGAGAATTGAACACGCTCTGAAAAACGGAGGAAGTGCCAAAGCATTGAAGAGGAAACTTGGGATAGGCAAAAGTCGGATGTTTGCACTAAGGGACAAAGAAGGCAAAATAACTACCAATATGGATAGGATAGTTAAAATAGCGGAGGAGTTTTACAGAGATCTGTACAGTAGCCGAGACAACCACGACCTTAATACTACGAGAACTAGCAGTAACCCAGATTACACCCCACCAGTAATGATAGAAGTCAGAAAAGCTTTGGAGAGCATGCAAAGGGGCAAAGCTGCTGGTGAGGATCAGGTAACATCAGATCTGCTGAAAGATGGGGGACAGATTGTGTTAGAAAAACTAGCCACCCTGTTTACGAGGTGTCTCCTGACGGGAAGAGTACCAGAGTCTTGGAAGAACGCTAACATCATCTTAATACATAAGAAAGGAGATGACAAGGACTTGAAGAATTACAGGCCGATCAGCTTGCTCTCTGTAGTATACAAGCTATTTACAAAGGTAATAGCTAACAGAGTAAAGAAAACATTAGAATTCAATCAACCAAAGGAACAAGCAGGATTTCGAACAGGCTACTCAACAATTGACCACATTCATACTATCAATCAGGTAATAGAGAAATGCTCAGAGTATAACCAACCACTATACATAGCCTTCATAGATTACGAGAAGGCGTTTGATTCAGTAGAAATATCAGCCGTCATGCAAACACTGCGGAATCAGGGCGTAGATGAAGTATATATAAACATTCTGGAAGAAATCTACAGGGGACCAACTGCTACCATAGTGCTTCATAAAGAAAGCGACAGAATACCAATCAAGAAGGGTGTAAGGCAGGGGGACACAATCTCCCCAATGCTATTTACCGCGTGCTTACAGGAGGTTTTCAGAAGCCTAGAATGGGAACAGTTAGGGATAAGAGTTAATGGAGAATACCTTAGTAACCTGCGCTTCGCCGATGACATTGCATTGCTGAGTAACTCGGGGGACGAATTGCAACTCATGATTACGGAGTTAGACAAGGAGAGCAGAAAGGTGGGTCTTAAAATTAATCTGCAGAAAACGAAAGTAATGTACAACAACCTCGGCAAGGAGCAGCGCTTCGAGATAGGTAATAGTGCACTTGAAGTTGTAAAAGACTATGTCTACTTAGGGCAGGTAATAACCGTGGAGCCGAACCACGAGATTGAAGTAACTAGAAGAATAAAAATAGGGTGGAGCACATTTGTCAAGCACTCTCAAATTATGACAAGTAGATTGCCACTATCTCTCAAGAGGAAGGTATGTAACAGCTGTATCTTGCCGATACTTAGCTACGGAGCAGAAACCTGGAGACTTACAAAGAGGGTTCACCTTAAAATGAGGATGACGCAGCGAGCAATGGACAGGAAAGTGGTAGGTGTAACCAAAGAGACAAGAAGAGAGCAGAGTGGATTAGGGAACAAACGGGGGTTAAGGATATCATAGTTGCAAATAAAGAAGAGGAAATAAACATGGTCCGCGAATGTAGCACGTATAACTGCTGGTCATTAAGGGTAACTAACTGGATTCCTGGAGAAGGCAAGCGGGGAGACAGAAGGTTAGGTGAGCAGATGAGATTAAGAAGTTTGCAGGTATAAATTGGTAGCAGCGAGCACGGAACTGAGTTGACTGGCGGAACATGGGAGAGGCCTTTGTCCTGCAGTGGACGTAGTTGGGCTGATGATGATGATACTACAAATAACATTCCCATTACTTTACTAGCCACTATTGTCCGCTAGCTCTCACTGTCACTGTGTTAAAAAAACATGAACTCATTATCTGTGTCCAAACTATGGCGTCTTTGGTCATAATCAAGATCGCTGCAGTGCGAGTGAGGTGCGTCTGTCGTCCATTTTCCCATTGTCGCAAGTTGCGCGTATCTTACTGCACTGTTCTGGACCAAGCGGTCCAGAACAGTGCAGTAAGTGCATTCTGACCCGACTTTTTAGTTGATAACTGATTTTAGGTCGCGACAAAACCCAATCAGAAGAGAGGACACGGGACATTGTGAATTTGTGAGTTTTTTCTCTCTTTCGTGCCTTAAAATCAATAATGAACGAACACTAACATAAAGTTCTCTAAAGATGTCATTACACAATGATGATAACCTCAGCGCCGAGACTGCAGACAGACATATTAGAAAATTAACGCAGAGGAGCTAATTTGCCGGGCGCGAATGAAAAACTACAGCACCGGCCACAACAAAGACTTCATTTTCAGTCCGGATGGACAATGGAGTAATTTCAATGCAGCTGTCTTGCTCGCTCGGCGTCAAGTGCATGTGTGCGTGCGAGGGGTCGCAGGGAACTACAGTGAGGCTTCTATGCGAGATCACTTCCTCCTTCATCGATTGGTTGTAACCGTGGCAACGAGCCATACCTGGACGACCGCTGATTGGACGGCCACATACGTGACATCACAACTTTGAGCGCGTAGCAGAGGTTCTACGAAGAGGGAAAAAAAGGCGGGGGCTACCCCGATGCTAGACATAAACAAAAGCACCAGGACCATTACAACCTTTTACAGCGACAATCTCAGCAGTTTCCTTTTTCGTTTCAATGACCGCCTATCCCGTGTTTTTAAAGGCATAATTTTATTTTCTTTCTTTAAAGAAATAGTTTCCGAAGCGCCTATTACTGAGAAAAGATAATACAGATGCATGGCAGGGCTATCAAAACAGCGAATGAAGATGGAATCACTTAATGAGGCGAAAAGAAGAAACATTCGGGCCCGCTCGGTCCAGAACAGTGCAGTAAGATACGCGCAACTTGCGACAACGGGAAAATGGACGACAGACGCACCTCACTCGCACTGCAGCGATCTTGATTATGACCAAAGACGCCATTGTTTGGACACAGATAATGAGTTCATGTTTTTTTAACACAGTGACAGTGAGAGCTAGCGGACAATAGTGGCTAGTAAAGTAATGGGAATGTTATTTGTAGTATCATCATCATCATCAGCCCAACTACGTCCACTGCAGGACAAAGGCCTCTCCCATGTTCCGCCAGTCAACTCAGTTCCGTGCTCGCTGCTACCAATTCATACCTGCAAACTTCTTAATCTCATCTGCTCACCTAACCTTCTGTCTCCCCGCTTGCCTTCTCCAGGAATCCAGTTAGTTACCCTTAATGACCAGCAGTTATACGTGCTACATTCGCGGACCATGTTTATTTCCTCTTCTTTATTTGAACTATGATATCCTTAACCCCCGTTTGTTCCCTAATCCACTCTGCTCTCTTCTTGTCTCTTTGGTTACACCTACCACTTTCCTGTCCATTGCTCGCTGCGTCATCCTCATTTTAAGGTGAACCCTCTTTGTAAGTCTCCAGGTTTCTGCTCCGTAGCTAAGTATCGGCAAGATACAGCTGTTACATACCTTCCTCTTGAGAGATAGTGGCAATCTACTTGTCATAATTTGAGAGTGCTTGACAAATGTGCTCCACCCTATTTTTATTCTTCTAGTTACTTCAATCTCGTGGTTCGGCTCCACGGTTATTACCTGCCCTAAGTAGACATAGTCTTTTACAACTTGAAGTGAACTATTACCTATCTCGAAGCGCTGCTGTCTTCAAGGTTGTAGTACATTACTTTCGTTTTCTGCATATTAATTTTAGGACCCACCTTTCTGCTCTCCTTGTCTAACTCTGTAATCATGAGTTGCAATTCGTCCCCTGAGTTACTCAGCAATACAATGTCATCGGCAAAGCGCAGGTTACTAAGGTACTTTCCATTAAATCTTATCCCTAACTGTTCCCATTCTAGGCCTATGAAAACCTCCTGTAAGCACGCGTTAAATAGCATTGGGGATATTGTATCCTCCTGCCTTATGCCCTTCTTGATTGGTATTGTGTTGCTTTCTTTATAAAGCACTATGATAGCAGTTGATCCCTTGTATATTTTTCCAGGATGTTTATATATGCTTCATCGACGCCCCGATTCTGCAGTGTTTGCATGACTGCTGATATTTCTACTGAATCAAACGTTTTCTCGTAATCAATGAAAGCTATGTATAGTGGTTGGCTGTATTCTGAGCATTTCTCTATTACCTGATTGATAGCATGAATGAGGTCGATTGTTGAGTAGCCCGTACGAAATCCTGCTTGTTCCTTTGGTTGATTGAATTCTAATGTTTTCTTAACTCTATTAGCAATTACCTTTGTAAATAGCTTGTATACTACGCGCGAGCAAGCTGATCGGCCTGTAATTCTTCAAGTCCTTGTCATCTCCTTTCTTATGTATTAAGATGATGTTAGCATTCTTCCAAGACTCTGGTACTCTTCCCGTCAGGAGACACCTCGTAAACAGGGTGGCTAGTTTTTCTAACACAATCTGTCCTACATCTTTCAGCAGATCTGATGTTACCTGATCCTCACCAGCAGCTTTGCCTCTTTGCATGCTCTCCGAAGCTTTTCTGACTTCTATCATTACTGGTGGGGTGTCATCTGGGTTACTGCTAGTTCTTATAGAATTAAGGTCATGTTTGTCCCGACTACTGCACAGATCTCTATAAAACTCCTCTGCTATTTTACCTATCCTATCCATATTGGTAGTTATTTTGCCTTCTTTGTCCCTCAGTGCATACATCCGATTTTTGCCTATCCCAAGTTTCCTCTTCACTGCTTTGACGCTTCCTGCGTTCTTCAGAGCGTGTTCAATTCTCTCCATGTGACACCTTTTTACATCGGACACCTTACGCCTATTAATCAACTTCGAAAGCTCTGCCAGTTCTATTTTGTCTGTTGTACTTGAGACTTTCATGATTTGACGCTTCTTAATGAGATTCTTCGTTTCCTGGGTAAGCTTGCCAGTGTCCTGTCTAACTACCCTGCCTCCAACTTCCACTGCACACTTCGTAATGATACTCGTCAGATTATCATTCATTGTATCTATGCTAAGGTTGGTTTCCTCACTAAGAGCCGAGTACCTGTTCCGAAGCGAGACTCTGAATTGCTGTACTTTCCCTCTCAGTGCTAGCTAGTTGATTGGCTTTTTGCGTATCAGGTTTCTGTCGTTCCTTCTTTAAGTGTAGTCGAATTCGAGACCGTACCATTCTATGGTCACTGCATCATACCTTGCCAAGCACTTTCACATCCTGCACGATACTTGGGTTTGCACTCAGTATAAAGTCTATTTCGCTCTTATTTTCATCATTAGGGCTCCTCCATGTCCACTCGTAGTTTCCTCGTTTTTGGTAGAAGGTATTCAAAATCCATAAATTATTGAGTCCTGCGAATTCTACTAGCAGCTCTCCCTCTGGCAGTTTCTAGTGTCCGATGTCATAATCTCCTACTGCCTGGTCTCCAGCCTCTTCTTCCCTACCTTTGCATTAAAGTCGCACATCACTATAGTATACTGTGTTTTTACCTTACTCATTGCCGATTCCACGTCTTCATAGAAGCTTTCAACTGAAGCGTCATCATGGCTGGATGTAGGCGCGTAACGCCTGTACCTATCTTCATCTTGTATCTCTTACTTCAGTTTAATTACGATACCTACCACCCTTTCATTAATGCTATAGTATTCCTCTATGTTGCCAGCTATGTTTCTGTGAATTAGGAACCCCACTCCCAGTTCTCTTCTGTCAGCCAAGCCCCGATAGCAAAGGACGTGCCCATTCTGTAGCACTGTATAGGCCTCATCTGTCCTCCTAGCCTCACTGAGCCCTATAACATCCCATTTAATACCCTTTAGCTCCTCGAATAGTACAGCTAGAAAGAAAATAGACGAAAAAGAACGGCAGGGAGGTTAACCAGTTTGCTACCCTGCACATGGGAGGAGGATGGGGTAGATGAAAGAGAGGAGAGAGGGAAGAGAAATAAACACAGCACATTAGGCAGCCCACGCGCGCACATTCAGTCATAGTCCAGTCATGTCTTTCGTTGTGCGTGACATTGCTGTTACAGCCGCTTGTTCAAGTCCGTTTCACGTAGGAATTTCAACAGTGAATAATACAGCTAGACCTGTCTCACTAGATAAGGTTCTAGGGTTAAACGTTGCCAAGTTCAGGTACCAATGGCGGCCTGTCTGGATCCAGACATTCTTAGCAGCCTCCGCGGCGTTGCACATCTGACCACCGCCAGGGTCAGTTGCTTCACAGCCACTGGGGACTGAGGGCCGCGAGTTCATTGACGTATATGCATGTGGGAAGTAGTGGCCACATACTGCACCAAGGTGGCCAATTCTTCTCTGGTGAGAGAGTGCGTTACCAGCGGTGGTCACTGGCGAGGCCACGCCCCAGGCCTCTTGATGCCGTTCATTCACCACGCGGATTTGTTCTTAAAATCCGGTTGGGAGCTGCGCGGCACCGGGATTCGAGCCACGGACCTCTTGCATGCGAGGCTGATGCTCTAACCACTACGCCATCAGCGCAGTCTCTTTCGGACTTTTTTTTTATTCATTCATTCAAAATACAAAATTCGTAGAGTGTAGTATGCAGACGAGGGTCCCAAAGACTTGTTACAGCTAATTTGTTGGGGCTTCTTTTGTGATCATTATTTCGGTGTTAGTTGAGTAGCATCTGGCAACTCTAGCCTGGTGACCAATACACCAGCGGGCCATACAGCAGCGTATGCTTTTAATTGACTGCGTGTTCATCCCCCCATTCCCCTTGACGGCGTTGTGAACTCTCAGGAGCGTCTCCGTCTGAAGTCGTCGTCCACGTGGTGCGCCTTACATTTACCATGCAGGAGGCGTATTTGTAGTGCAATGCAAATGGGAAGAAAGAAAAGGCAAACCTGAGCGCGGCCTCTGAGCTCAGCCATTGCCCCTCATGACGGCGAGTATAGAACACTCTTCTTTCCTTCATTCATGCTTTAATTGTTGCGATACAGCAGCAAGATATTTGCTGTTCGTAGATGCATTAACTCTGCCTTTTACACATTTCTGCGTCATCGCATACGAGATACGAACTCATGAAGTGTGCTTATGTTAAAAATAGAGCTGTGGATGCAGACTCCAGCATTTAGGAGCGTGGCTGCGGGCATGATAATGAATGCTATTGCTAGGCAGTCCTGAGGTAGCGAATACGCTATCATGCAGCAGCAGCGGTTTTGTAGCCGAAAAAACGAGTGTTATAACGGCCGCTGTCATCATCATTATCATCAGCCTGACTGCAGGGCGAAGCGTACAGACACGAGCGTACAACAGTGAACAGCGTTTATTGGGAGAGAGGCTTTTTATAGCCTCTGCAAGGTATGCGCATACAACGTGCGCAGTGGCAATGACGAGTGCCAATGACGATGCATCATAGGACCTCTCCCATGTTCTGCCAATCAACCCAGTCCCGTGCTTTCTGCGCTGCCATGTTATTATCCGCAAACTCTTTAATCTGATCACATTACCAAGCGTGCTGTCTCTCCTTCACGCATTCACCTCCCCTTGAAATTCGGTTGACAACTGAATGCAGTCCACAATCGAGTCCCCCTTAAGGTCAATTTTTTCACGGTGCGCCCCTGCCGGACGTCGACATAAGTTTGACGTCCGGCCTTCACGAATTCCGGTGAGTTATTCACGCTGCCATCTGGCTGCATGTCATGATGTGCGCCATCCGAAATGGCCACTTGTGCGTCACCAACGGTGCGGGGCGGCTGTGGCAGCGTCACAATATCTTGCGCCAGTGAGAAGCCCGAACCGTGTTGTGGTACAGTTAAGGGTATAGCCGAAACTAGCTTTTCGAAACATGATTTGTCAGGGTGCACTGGGGCTTAGAACTACCTTTCTTGGACTTTTGAGGGCCCGCAATCTTTCATATGAATAAAAATATTTATGTGAGTATCCTTTCATGCCTCCTTAGCTATAGGCCCCGATCGATCGTCATACAAATGATGCACACAATGTGTTCATCAATACGTCTCCTGGTAAATTAAATGTAAGGCGCACCACGTGGACGATGACTTCAGGCAGTGACGGGGACATTCCTGAGAGTTCACAACGCCGTCAAGGGGAAAGGGGGGAATGAACACGCAGTCAAGTAAAAACACACGCTGCTGTATGGCCCACCGGCATATTGGGCACCAGGCTAGAGTTTCCAGATGCTACTCAGCTAACAAGGAAATGATCATCACAAAAGAAGCCGCAACAAATTAGCAGTAACAAGTCCGAAAGAAGGGATGAATTACCCTTCTTGAATATTATCCTAACTACAATAAAAATAACTCAATTAGGTTAAGAGGAGTTCTAAAGTCACGTTCATTATTTTGCACAGCGAAACTATGCGCTATTATGAACTAAAGCTGATAGTTATGTTTAAACATAGCCTCTATTCGGTTGGTGCGCGTTTGCCAGTGCTTGCTTTTATTTGTATCTTCTTCGGTCAAGCACAAGATAATTTTTCGTTCACAATCAACGACACCGACACTGCAATTTCTGCGAAACGAGCTCCTTGACGCCATCGCGTTAAATCACCTCAGAATATGCGAGCGACAACAGTGGCCTTCCTTGCGAGTATACCTCTCAAGACTGCGCACTTCTAGATGGCTCTGCTGCATGCTTCAAGTCGACTGCACTTTTCCAGGAAGGTGCTTGTCTTGAGGCGGCGGGTCGATAACAGTACTGGACAAGGAGCCGGCATCTTCCTTCTGGACTTGGCTGATGACACGTCTTGATGACCTCGAACACTGGCGATCGTCCAAGTTTTCAAAAGAGGAAACGACGACGCCATCCAAGTACAAACGCGACACTCGAGGTCTGTCAATGCTGTGTCCAGCACGCGCTGGAACTTCGCAGATTCCATTCAAAGCCCGCTGCACAGCCGGTCCAACGCGCCATCTTTTTGTGATGGCTCACTCAACATCTTTAGTTATGATATTCTTCAAACGACGATAATCGGCCTGCAGGGATGCATACTCTTTCCCTAAGTACCGTGGGCGACGCCCATAGACTCCGGACGACTGCAAGATATTCATCAACTTTTAGCTTTCTGGCCACGCGTGGACGAGTTCTGACAGAGCAGCGTAGCCAGAAAGTGGCCCACCAGGCCTATGAACCCCCCACCCCCCAAGAAAGCTTTTTTTTTATGCCATGGAAGATAGAGCCTAAAATGACACTGGACCACATCTGCCTGCCCGGTACCGACTTCAGATCGAGGTGGTGCTCTTTACTAAAAAGAGTACTGCCTACACCCATCGGGTAACCCCATGGCACTCTGCGCTAGCGGTGTGACGGACTACTTACTGAAATCATCTGATAGCGGTTCCTTCTGCCGGCTGGCGGCGTCAAGGAATGACTGCGCAAGAGTATATGCTACCTTTAGGTAGCAGATAAGACAGATGCTTGGGCTAGTTGGTGATAGGGAATCAACATATTTGCACATACTTTCTTCTGTAGTTACGTCGTAACTATATGTTTAGGTAGCAGAGTTGCTCATCCGATATCCTAACACCGCGAGCAACCCCGCGCTGAGGAGATGCTGAACTCCCCGCCGCGGCTGCAGAGAACCAGTTTAACAAAAGTTCTCTTTCTGCGGCGCGCAATTATTTATCAACTTATATATATATATATATATATATATATATATATATATATATATATATATATATATATATATATATATATAGATGAAATAGATGATCAGAGTTTCTTCCGGCTACCGTAATAAAAGTTATAAACTTCGAGAATAGTGCAGTATAGGAAATAAAACAATAAAATATTTATTTAATCCTAACAGTTTCGGCTGGTGGACCAGCCTTCTTCAGAGGATGTAAGTGAAATGATACAAGTTCCCGTAGCAGAGGGTCACCCTCACAGTTTAAAGACCCTCTGCTACGGGAACTTTAAACTGTCTTTAAACTGTGAGGGTGACCCTCTGCTACGGGAACTTGTATCATTTCACTTACATCCTCCGAAGAAGGCTGGTCCACCAGCCGAAACTGTTAGGATTAAATAAATATTTTATTGTTTTATTTCCTATACTGCACTATTCTCGAAGTTTATAACTATATATATATATATATATATATATATATATATATATATATATATATATATATATATATATATATATATATATATATATGGAAAGAAGTGTACACTTGAGGGCTCGTTTTGACACAATATTAATGATATCTAACAGACAACAATGTCAAGGCAAGTACAAGAGAAGTTATTAGACCGCATTGTCATGTAAATTTAAAGAAAGAAAAGTGGGTGAAAAATAACTTGCCGTGGGCAGGAACCGAACCTGCGACCTGCGTAGGCCATAGACGGCAGCCATAAAAAAATCTTCCCCTATTCGAAAGCATGTTGACGGTGGCTGGTGCTTTGAAAAACATTTGCACGGCATGAATGTGAATGTGCTCAATTTCCATCGCGGCGTGTGCAATACAGTTTTAAACGGGGTACAGCATTGGCACAGCATGGTTCTGAGCTGCCATGCGCGAAGTCACAGATACAATTTTCACTCATCACGCAAAATTCTGATCGGAGAAGAATGAAAAAAAAAGAGAGAACACTTTTGCCATGCGTTAGGCTGAGGTTAACAAATCCCCGTAAAAAAGCGAAATTCTGCCACGACGCCTCTCATAGCACACCGAAAATTCATGCGATTTGAAACGCGATAACTTAATATGTACATAATAGGAGGTTTTCGAATAGAGGCCCCAAAAGTTTGGGGCCTCAAAGGGGCCAAAGCCCTTTGCGTATGGACGCTTTGGGTCAAGCAGGAGCGATGAGTTTTCCAATAGGCTCTGCGACATTTTGGACACTCTCCCTATTCCATGTAACTCTGGTATTGGCCGAGAGCCGTTACATCAGTGGGTGCCAAAACTTTTGGGGCAGGCTTTGGGGCTCCCGCTAAATTCGAGAAATAGGGTCCGAAACCCAAACGCGGTTCGGGTTTTGCGCATGCGCAGTGGCCTTGACGATATTTAATTTGGGCCCTTATTCGAAAACTCCTAAATATTTTGTACAGTTATCCCGCTGCAATCGATGGCTACAACATGTTTGCATACCTACATTGCTCCTTTGGACACAACGTTGCAATGCGCATCGTCGCTTCATAAAGATCGAGCCGTATACGAGAAACGAAGATTTCCACCGTTTGCATTAAGACGCATCAGGTGTCCGATAATAAGGGTTATACCTTTACTCGCTTTGCGTATTCGCCATGGCGAAACATTTATCCAGATTCCGCGATGTTACAACATGCTTATAGATTCTGCGTAGTGATTTGTTTCAACCCGGAGATGCACCCACTCAGAGATGATCACGTCAAATACGTTTTTACCTTGACTAAAACGTCCAATCGTGAAGTTCCGTCGACAACAGGTTACCGTCAACGGCCTACAACGAATACCAGTGTTGTCGCAAACAAGATGCATCGTTATTCACACTACACACACCACGCAGAATATTCTCAATTTCACCGTCGTTAAAGGTGAACCAATGTAGTCGATCCCTTTCAACGCACACTACACGCCACAATCAACACTGCACATTTTCGAATACGGTGCCGCTGTTTCTTTTACAGGCCGCCACATGTGTTCACTTGTCCAGGATGAACAGCCAGCCAGCGAAGCAAACATTTCATCACACAGTTAACCACGCGCCTAGATGTTCTCTGACACATACCACAGATAATGCTGCCACTGTTAGATGAAGTTTGAGCTTTCAAAACGAAAAAAAAAATGCCCCAAGCAATCCACTTAGCCACCAGCGGGAGTGTTTTGCCAACTCGGAACCTCGCACCGGAGTAGCTAAACAACGTTTTGTGTAGCAGTTATCAAGCGCATGTTTTCCAACGTAAACATTTGTAACAAGAGCTTGTAGCGCTTCATATGACATAGCCACTATCTGCATGTTGGCCGCATGTCGGTTTTGCAAAATGTAGCAAACACATTCATTTTCTTTTGTCGTTCCGTCAGTACACCAGAAGCTGTTTTAGGACGCCGTAATGTGGCCAACCCTATCTCGAACATCCATGACATAGCAACCTGTCACCTTTTGTGACGTCATGACGAGTCACATGTGCAGCTACCCCGCATCCAAATCGGAGCAAGTGGAACACCGCTACGCGCCAACTGGAGTTTGGTCGAGCCGCGCTAGCGCCAGGATAGCAGCTGCACAGCAACCACGCCCGAGCTGCGCCGTGTCGAGCCTGTCATGGGAGGCCCGCACTCCCAAGGAGGAGACCGCGACGCGAGACTCACTCCTATGTGGGAGAGAGAATGTTAAAGACAAGTCGATCCCGAATACAAAGCCAGAGCTCTCGTGAACAACGTTATGATGCCGTATATGTCATCATTCAATATAGCTATGGCACACCACGACAAGGACACACTGGCACCTTAGCGAATATGCCACCCGTGCCCGAGAACGGGACACTGCTGTGTATAAACGAATGCGAGTACGAGCGACGCCGACCCCTTGACGTTATGACCTAGAAGCAGCCAAGTTGAACCATTTAGGAAATCATGACATCAGCCAGCTTTGCTGTGCTTTGGCCTTGCGCGACCTAGCGACAGCTGCACGCTTCTTTCTTTTCTCTAAGACTTGTAAGTATAATTTGCACATATTTTACTCTGTAGATTCTCGTTTTATGCACTGAAAATACCCCGAACTTTCGTAGCCCGTTTCGCAACTCAACAGAATGTCCAGATTCCAAACACCGCGAATGATAATAAAAGGCCCCTGCAGTGGCCGGATCCGAGAGCCAGATGGTGCGCCTCCTTGTTGCGACTCTCGGCCACCACTGGGTTTCGACGAGCCTACTGAAATTGCACATGCAGAAGAAACCAGCGCAAAGTGACAGTGGCCTTGTTTCACTTGCGACCTCCCCGCCATCGACGGAATGCCCTTCGATCCCCTCTCGCCCACAACAGAGGCGAGGGAACATCAAAAACCTGTTATGGAACGAAACACCATCTGGTGCCCCCACCGCAGCCGCCAGCGAGTCCCCGCCTTTTTCTCTTCTTTCAGCCTCTTTTTCTTCTTCTTGGTTCCAGTATGCCCTACAGCGTGAGTTAAACAAAAAGAAACAGATCAGTTTGTTTCGCGCAGGAAGAAGGAGCACGCCGAAAGAAAGGCGCTCCCGCTTTCGGAAGAGCTATGCCAGAAAAAAAAGTCTCAACGACGGCCCAGACTGATATATCCAGATTTCCGATGCGCACACGTGTCTGAAAATATCAGTGATATATATAAACTTTATTTAGGTGCGAGCACTTGAATGCAGTTATCGATGTGAGAAATTAAAACATATTATAGCAGAACAAAACAAGGACGCACAAAGATGCACACACGTCTCTGAGGCTGGTTGGTACAACACTGCAAAACCGGCAAGTGCACAACCACGAGAATTCATAGAAAGACAACACAGTCTGTGTGTCGTCATCCTCTTCTTTGCGCGCTCACCCATTGTGACAAAGCACACACGACCAACCCAGGCTTCAACAGTTGAAGCCTGCGGTCATCGAGTGTGTACCTTCCCGTGCCCTTGTTTCTTTTTTTTTTCGCTATCCCATGTGCTCACGTCAAAAGCGCCTAGTCCAATTTGTCTACTTTAACAGTATTAAGAAGTTCCGCACGACCTACAGATCCGGTTGAAGTAGAAAGATTAATCAGAAAACTTAAAAACAATGTTGCATCAGGGATTGATGAGATAGGTTTTGTTGAGTTAAAAATGGTGTCACCATTGATATCTAATGTCTTGGCCTATATTATCAACCTCACCCTCACTAACGGTGTATTTCCAGAGCAGCTAAACGTAGCAAAAGTCCCTGCAGTACATAAAGGTGGTGATATCAATACTTTAGCGAACTATCGACCTATATCCGTGCTTCCAACAATATCAAAAACATTTGAAGGGGTTATTTATGATAGACTTGCATCCTTTTTTGATAAGCACCAAATAATAACAAAAAGTCAGTATGGTTTTCAAAAAAATAAATCAACAGAACAAGCTCTACTGTATATCAAAGATAAGATAATCGAAAATATGGAAAACAAAAAATATACTCTTGGGCTCTTCCTCGATCTTCAAAAGGCATTTGACTCCATACAATTCAAATCATTGATTCATAAATTATCAAGTTATGGGGTGCGTGGAGTTGCACTACAACTGTTTAAAAGTTACCTAGAAGATCGTTATCAATATGTAAAACTGAATAACACTATTTCTGCAAAGATAAAGTTGAACCAAGGAGTCCCCCAAGGGTCTATACTGGGGCCATTATTGTTCCTTGTCTATATAAATGATATTGTCGATATACCTCATTCTCCTGAACTTATAATGTACGCTGACGATACGAATGTTTTCTTTTCATCAGACAATCTAATATCACTTGAGGTCAGTGTAAGTAATTATTTAAGCAATCTTTCAAATTGGTTAAGGCAAAATCGACTGCGCTTGAATGAAAAAAAAAACAACCTATATGATATTCCGACCTATAAACAAACCTATTAGTAACATAGCTGTAAAATTCGAAGGAAATTGCATCGCACATGTTAGGGAACAAAAGTTTCTTGGTGTATGGTTTCAGGAGGAATTAAACTGGAATACACATGTAAATCATCTGATCACCGCATTAGCGCGAATAGTTGGTTGTTTTTTTAGAACAATGCACTTAATCCCATTGAGGTTAAAAATAAGTATGTACTATGCACTCTTCCATTCTAAAGTAAGTTATGGGATGTTAGTCTGGGGAACGACATCACAAGGGAATTACCATAAGTTAATAACTATACAAAAGAAAATATTGCGCTGCTTTGAAAATTACAGGGGGAATCTACAAGACTTGCGCACTGCTCCACTATTCATTAAACATTCCATACTCAGAATTGATCAATTATATCATTTTAAATTACTTCAGTTAATACAAAAGACTAAGCTATATGAAGAAAGTTGCACCGAAAGACCGCACTACAGTCTGCGAGAACAAAAGAAACGAGCTCCTGGAACAAGAACCAAGTATGGAAAACAAAGTATTGCTTACCAGGTACCTCAGGTTTTAAATACCCTTGCAGATCAATTGAACTTTAGGGCTAGTAGTGCGACTTTCAAGAAACAAATAAAGAACTTATTCATAACCACCGGTCTACACTATTGAAACTACGTAATGGAGTCTCATGCCTCTGCAAATGCTTAAATTGTTCATAAACTTCTATGTCAATTATACGAGTGTATACAGCGGAATTCATAGTATCCGCATGCATTTTGTGTCTGTTTTTGAGTTGTTTCATTGATATTGTTTAGTTGTGAATTATAACGAGAGTGACCTCTAATTCTTAAATTGTGTTATGTAAACTTCTTATGCTATTTATGTTTGAATTTTGTGTTTACAATTTCAGGTTGCTTGAAACCAATGTATTGAATATATATATTGTTTAAGCTTTGCACTGTCACGGACTGCGGAGGGACAAGGGCCTTTGTCAGGCTGTTCGCCTTTAGCCCTTTGCCCCTGCAGTGAGCTCTGTATCCGGCTTACTGTAAATAAAATACTACTACTACTACTACTACTACTACTACTACTACTACTACTACTACTACTACTACTACTACTACTACTACTACTACTACTACTACTACTACTACTTGAAACGCTCTCTCGAAGCCAGGTCGCGTGCAAAGCGCGATCCGGCCATCGTCCGACAGTTCAGGATTTGGAGTAAGTTTTGGAGCAGGAAAAGAAATACGGCCTCGCATACTACTGGTGACTTCAAGCCTGAAGGAAGTGCGAATCTAGGAGGTTTCTCTCGGTCTTTTCTCCTTTCTGTTAAAATGCGAAGCGTTTCTCAGCGAACTTCGGCGACTTTGAGCGTATGTATGTATGTATGTATGTATGTATGTATGTATGTATGTATGTATGTATGTATGTATGTATGTATGTATGTATGTATGTATGTATGTATGTATGTATGTATGTATGTATGTACGTATGTATGTAGTATGTATGTATGTATGTATGTATGTATATACGCACGTACGTACGTACGTATCTATCTATCTATCTATCTATCTATCCTGGCCGTTTCGATAATGGTATCCATATCAAACTTATAAGGTATGGCATAGCATGACTGTATTAAGAACATATTTGGCTAGTCATAACACGAAAATCATGACATGAATGTCATGATTTACAGTTCTTGGTCCTGCAGCTCTTGCAGTGGTTTCGTTCGCCTGACATGTTGCAAAAACAGGTATGATATGAGATGATTGCATGGCAAGCACAAGCGACAGGCCCTAACATGAAAATCATGACATGCGTGTCATGTAACTACGTGACTACCCACGGTCATGATGAGCTCGCGGCCATTTCGCTATCGTCACATATACAAAATTTGTATTACGGTACGTGAATGAATGACAGAGAGAGAGAGAGAGAATAGACTTTTATTAATAACAAATGCACACTGAGCATTTTAGATGCGGAGCATCTTATACTCGCGCCTTGTAGTGCGCCGTCCGCGCCGTCCGCGCCGTCCACACCGCTTCTCGAACATTCGACAGCTGACGCGCGCGCATGCGGCCGTCGCCCACTCTTCCACCATCTGTGCATCCCTTCCTCCTCTACACACCGCGCGCGCTTCACTCCTCCACCATCTGTGCACCCTTTCTCCTCTACACACCGCGTTCGACATCTACAATTCTCCTGATTCTCCAGTGGACGCGCATGTGGCGTCGCGCTTCGAGAACATTCAACAGCTGACAGTGCATGCACCGTCGTGCTGTATATATACTCAAGGTCGGCGCTCGCTCGCTCAGTTGCCGCTCGTCGGTTGGTTTGTACGGCGCGTCGACGTCCAAGGTCGCGGTGAAATGAATTCCAACGAATCCACAAACACAATGATCGACGTCCCTTCGACCAGCGCCGCCCTTTCGCATACGTGTGTACGTGTTCACTCATTTAACACCCCCTCCTACAACCACGTTAACCAATTTAGCCATCGACCCAAGTAAGTCGCAATTTAACACCCCATTTCACAACCACGTTAACCAATTTAGCCATCGACCCAAGTAAGTCGCACTTTAACACCCCGTTAACCAATTATATGCTCCGCATCCTCCTCAGTGTTCCCCCGAGGGAAGCTGCGGGCAATTTTTTTTTGGTGGGGCCCTCAGTCCAGGGCTCCATTGCCTTGCGCGACCCTCTGAGCCCGCTGAACCAGCTGCTGCTGTTCCTGCCGGCGTAAGCTGGGCAGTGCAGACTCCCAAGAGGAAGGGGTGGGGTTGGGAATGGGAGGAACGCCCTGTGGGGTGGGGCAGAGCATTCCCACGTGGAGTGGTACACTGTCGGTACGGATCCACAGAAGGGGCAGTAGGAGGGGTAGAGAGTCCGATGAAAGCGATTTAGCATATAAAGGCAAGGAAATGAATTGGTCTGTAGTTACCGCCAAGCGACAGCATCTGCTCTGTTAAGTGAAGGATGAGGGGGAGGATACGTATAACGGTTCTGTCGGTAGTTGCTTACTGACATGATTTGGACGCAAATAATACACAGTAAGCAAGTACCAACTAGGCCAACAATCAGTACTGTCGGTAATACTCCAGCGTAGCGTTGTAGTTCAGTGGCTCTGTCGATGCGTCGCCTGGGTTGGACAGCTCTTCCAATGGAGCCCGGCCGGTCAGTTCTCGGACAACCGCATGAACGCGTTCATTACCATGGAGAGAGGCGTGTCCAGGAGTCCAGACGATACGCACAGGACGTAATGCGGACGGTGAGACAGAAGAGGGGATATTGTGTGTATGTGCAGCCACAAGTCCTTGAGCGAAAGCACGGCAAGCAGCTTGTGAATCTGTTACAATAGTGACAGGGAAGTCATGTGACAGTGTCGTAGCGTGAACAATTGCCAGAGCAAGAGCTCCCTCCTCTGCCAGACCACTGTCTGTAGTGCGAAGTGCGGCAGACGCCACAAGGGCGTCTGTGTCATCTGTCACGGCTAAACACATGGCTGACTTCTCTGGGTAGCGTGCTGAATCAGTGTAAAGTACTTGTAAGTCTGAGGTACCATCACCAAGGACGCGTATCATAGCCTGAACTCGGGCACGTCGACGACCGGCGTGGCGGGAGGGTATTCATAATGCGTGAAATCGGAGGCACCTTGATGAGTGCGCGGACAGTAGAAGCAATTGTATGTCGTGGTACTTGTGCGGGTTTTTTGGGAATCGGATAGCCAAGACGAGACAGGATGGCGCAGCCCTGACAGGTCTGCCTGAGCCGTTTGAGCTGACTGTTGTGCTGGGCCTCGATGAGTTCACTTACGGTGTTGTGGACTCCTAGTTGAAGGAGGCGTTGTGTAGATGCGTGTGGAGGCAAGCCGAGAGCCGCCTTCACAGCTGTCCGTAGAAGGATGTCCATCTTTTTGATTTGAGCTAGCGTGAGATTGTGAAAGGGAAGATGATAGGTGAGCCGACTAACTATGAATGCTTGTACTAAGCGGAGGACATCCTTCTCACAGAGGCCTCTCCTGCGATTAGTGATGCGTTGGATCATGTGTGTAATTTGAGTTATCTGCTGAGCCAGAAGGTGTGTAGTGTGCGAGGCCTTGCCGTCGGACAATGAATGACAAAGGTATGTGACTGGTGCAAACATTATAACCATGAGATGCGTGTCATATAATAATATGACTACATGCCACGCTCATGATGCGCCGGCGGCCGTTTCGCTAACCAAATTTGGTATTACAGGACGTGAATGGGTGACGAAGGTATGATACTGGTGCAAACACGATAAACATTAGATGCGTGTCATGTAACAACATGACTACATGCTACGCTCATGATGCGCTCGCGGCTGTTTCGCTAGCTTCACATGTACCAAACTCGGTATTACGCGACGCCAATGGATGACGAAGGTATGTGGCTAGTGCAAACATGATAATCATGAAATGCGTGTATGTGAGAACATGACTACGCCAATCCATTTCGACAATCCGCGTGCTCGCCAGCGTTCATTTCGTCGCGTCACGCTGGGCGCCGGTCCTGCCAACTAAGGTCCCTAGATGAAACAAGTTTCCAAGGTAGCGACACCCTCCCTTTTCCTCCTCGCTTATTAGCCTGAAGCGCCCCCTAGAAGGTTGAAAACTTTCATCCAAAAGCGAATGTTTCGGTTCTGTTGCTACGGTGAATAGATGTAAATGAAACAAAATGGAACGAAATAATACGTAGAATAAACAGTTACCTTTATGAACATAAAAGGCACAACACAAGAGCAAGCGGGATGTGCGTTACTCAACCGGCAACGTTGGGCAGTTCTATACTTTACACCACTAGCCATGGCGTCTCGCGTAGTACATTTTAGTTCCACGGCCGCGGTATTTCGTCCAGTTCTAACCTTACTGCCAACAACTCGCAGGCGCCACCGCAATGCGTTGCTTTGGCGCATGCTCATTTTAGCGCGTCCGGCGTCCCTCCATCACGAAAAGAGGGAGACGCAGTGTTGTCTTGGTAACGCATCGGCGCGAAATGCAGCATGTCGCATTTCGCGCCAGTTGCCGACGGGCTGCGCCGACGGACGCTGGTCACGCCTGGCGTCAGACTATAAAGTGCCAACCACTGGCACGCGTACGCCTGCGCCTACGCGTCAAAAGCGTCTAGTCGCGCCTATGGAGGAAAAGGGCGCGCAACCACTGGTACGCGTCGGCACTCGCGCCTGCTCGCGTCGCGCCTAGCTGACGCGCAGTGTTGCCAGAGCTTTTGATGTGAAACTGCCAAAGCATTGCCTGAAAAGATTGACTTTTCAAACATTTGTTACTCTTATTCATGCCATGGAGGAGCTTTTTTAAATCAAAATAGTATATTTTATATTTGAATTGACACTTTTCTTAATTATTTAGACTGTTCATTAGAAATCAAGCCAATAGTGTCGACTGTATTCGCGTGTCATCCACATCAACATCAGCTCTTCGCGCCAATTGCTGTTCTTTCTCCGTGTGTGCTACTGTTGACGGGTGGACGTTTGTTTGACTGCTTCACGAAGCTTTCCTCGTGCGTTTCTCGCAACCATGCCTGCGGTGTCGGCAGTTTCCCGCAGGAATACAACAGTTTTCACTTCGACACTCGTGCTCCTCATGCTGCTCATAAAAAAGAGGAAGCAAGTACGCGAGCAGCGGCAGCCTCGCCGTTGGTGGATTCGCCCTGTTTTCTTGGCGCGTAAGCAAGAAGGCCTCTACCACACTGCGGTAAGTTCTTCAGCTCTTTCTTGACCTCGTTCAGTCTCATTTTAACGTGACGTCGTGCTGTTCGATCACTCCTGACTGAAATAAACAGCAATGACACCTATGACATAAAATGAAAGCAAAATAAATAAAGCCAATAATACGATATACCAATAAACATGCAAGGAAAACAAATAAACCAAGCGAGTGATGACCACGCCTTTGACAATAGAGCAGTTATAATACGTATGTTGTATTCAAACCCCATGACCTCTTGAAGCGTTTTGTTTTAGTAGCAAGTGAGTGCACAGCCAATTGGGAAATGTTGCATGTATGCCCCAGCAAACTTCTATGCATTTACTCGTAGGGCATATTCAGCTATAAAATGAAAGCTGCAGAGAAAATTCCACCGAAGGAATACTGTATTATATCTGAAATTTCACATGTGCTTGAATGTTCGATCAGGGATTCGGCGTTAAGAGAGGTACATTGCTGGTTCCCATTCATTTTTTTTTTCTCTGTAAGAATTTGTTCAATCACTGTAATCTGTTTTTGTTTTCAACAGATGAAACGGATGCGCGAAGGCGATCATGGATTTTTTTTAAAGTTCTATCGAATGACGCCAGCACTTTTTGATGTGCTGCTCAGATTCGTTGCTCTGGACCTGACAAAAATCCACGTGTCGAGGGAAACTCTCGAGCCTGGTGAACGGCTTGCAATAACCTTGAGGTTAGTGATATTGAGGTAAAACATGCCACATAGCATTAACTGAATGTAAGTGCCAAAAAAGATAGCTTTGAATCACGTTATTTTTTCATTGTTTCATGTTTATTGTTTCAGTTACCTTGCATCAGGGCAAGATATCCCCTCTGTTGCTCTGGCGTATCGAGTGGGAATCGAAACTGCCCGCTTGTGCATTCATGAAACATGCGAAGCAATCTGGGAAAGGCTAAAAAATCATGTCATGAAGGTAAGCGGTTCGCAATTCCACTTTGATGTTGGTTACCTGGTAGGTAAGCCTGGAAGCAGCATGGATAGGTTCAGCCTTAAATTGAAGTGAGAACTCGTAATCAGAGAGGAGATGGCACATATTTTTTGATTGCTGCAATACATGTTCACCAAAGCTTGACTGACGGCAACTAGTGATGTAAAGAGAATTTTGTTGCGTTGAGGTATACGCATAGATTTGAGCCATCACGGTGGATAGACAGCAATGAATTGTTTCCCAATACAAGCAGGGAACACATGATAGACCACAATATGCATTGCAAACTTATGCATCCAGAATAAATGCTCACTGCCACCCTGCTGGTTTCTTGAAACACGACTCTTCTGCCCAAAGAGTAGGCCACTCTTTTGTGTATTTGTTACTTCTAATATCTTGCATGTGTTTAAAAAACCTGCAGGTACACTCATACCACTCACTGCACCTAACCTTTTGTAATACTTGGCTGCACTTCCCAACTCTTTGCATCCTTTTTTCGCAATCTAACATACCTTCTCACAATGTGATAAGCCCAGGCCCACTTTTTCTCTAAATTCCTGCCAGGATACCAGCAAGCTCTCCTTGCTCTGTGATCCACCAGGATGTAATGATGATGAAATGTGTAGTCGTACTAGTCGTGCGTTTTAAACGTTGTTACAAGACGTCTGTAAATTGAACTTATTTTACAGCATAATTCAATATTTTTCTTTCTTCTGTGTCTGTGTTTTTCTCTTTTTTTGCATAAGCACTGCAAATTCATCAGAGTTCCATATTCTAACTAGCCCAGCACAATGTTTAAGTTATTTTTTCTCAGCCATGAATTGTTGGGGAGCTTAGTGGACTCACCTGGATTCTCTCTGTGCATCCTCTGCTAAATTTTTCATCTATGCTTACACAAATACTGTAGCTGATAAGTGCAACATGTACATAGAAAAGGAGATCAGAAAACTGAAATCACCAGATGGGCAAAATGAGGTAATAGTCTAGTTGATTTCTGGACGATTCTAAACTGCAGTAAAATTTCAAGGTTCACATGGTGTGAAGCACACGAGTGGTGTTGCGTCTTTCCTAACTTCATGCATCTTTTGTAATTTGGTGTACTGTACAACTTAAGTGCAGTAAATCACCAGATCGACTGCCTCTGTTTAATGAGGGACTCTTGTAATGAGAGAAAGAAAAGTGGCGAGAGTCGCATGACAGCAGTGTAAAGTACGTGGCTTTTATTCGAACGGATTTTGCTGAACACCGTTTTGAAAATCACTGCTTCTAATAATGTGCTCTCTGCATATTTGTTTTGTTGCATTATAGGTTCTTTCTTGTTAAAGTACGACATTTTTTGTTTGTACTTCCAGACACCTACCAAAGCAGACTGGCACTGTATTGCCAAAGGATTTCATTCACGGTGGCAGTTCCCGAACTGCTTGGGTGCCGTTGACGGGAAGCATGTTGCTATTGTATGTCCACCAAAATCTGGCAGCAAATTCTTCAACTATAAAGTAAAAGCTCACCTGGATTCTCCCTGTGCATTCTCAACTAAATTTTTCATTTATGCTTGCACAAATACTGTAGCTGATAAGTGCAACATGAACATAGAAGAGCAGATCAGAAAACTGGAATCATCAGATTGGCAAAATTAGATATTGGTCTAGTTAGTTTTTGGATGATTCTAAACTGCAGTAAAATTACAGGGTTCACAAAGTCAGAGTGGACACATGGTGTGAAGCATACACAAGTGGTGTTGCGTCTTTAGTAACTTGGTGTACTGTACAATTTTAGTGCAGTAAATCACCAGACTGACTGCCTCCGTTTAAGCAAATAGTTGTTATATATGCCACACTTTTGAAGATACGTGAAACCTTAACATAGATAGTAATTATTGTACTGCTGTTATTCACTGTGGCTGTACAGATAGGTCATGATCTGGATTTTTTGTCGTGTTTATTGTTTCAGGGCACATTTTCCATAGAGCTGATGGCTGTGGTGGACAGCGATTGCAAATATGTGCTTGTGGACGTCAGTGCAGAAGGCCGCCAAAGCGATGGGGGAATATTCAAGGAATCATCCTTTGGTTGTGACCTCTCTAAAGGCCGCCTTGACATTCCAGCAGTTGGCACCCTACCAGGCACTTCCACATGTGTGCCTTATGCCTTTGTGGGAGACGAGGCATTCCAGCTTCGTAAAGACTTCATGAGGCCTTACCCCGCAAAATGCCTCAATGACACTATGAGGATTTTCAACTACAGGCTCAGCCGAGCAAGGTATTGGATTGTTTCTCTGATTCGTTAACCTCATGTCTTCATAGCCTTCATTCGCAAAAAGGCCCATCACGTGCGATTGAACACGATAGCTTAACCTGTGGATCTTAGTCAACCAAGGGCATTTGCAGAACTTTTCTGCTGTGGGAAGGAGTGCTGGAGCACCGAGTTACCACAAAATAGGCACTATTTTCTGTTAAAACTGCGCACATGAAATTAAGCTTTCAAACAGGGCAGTAGTAGCCAAGTTTTAGGAGATACTCTGCATTATCTTAGTGCTGAGAAGATTGTGTCCGTCAAAAATAAAGCGTTACGATCACTTCACGAAAAAAGCTCTTTGTGCAGGGTTGACTTGTGCTAAATGGTCACCAGCAAGTAGCACAATATGTTGGATACATCTACCTGCAGTTAGTCTTTGTATAGTAGGTGCACACACCATGTGTTTCAGTGAGAAAATTATATGATGAGACTTGTGATAAAGTCATTGCTGCATTTCATACATGACTTATGCTGTTCACACTCATCATAAATACTTGTGTAGTTACAGCATTTGAGGTTGATTCTATTGATGAAAGCTCCTCGAATGCTTTGACTACGGCCAGACATTGCTGAGCAAAGATCTTAATCAACTTGCATTTTGCAGATCACCTCATATTACCATGCAGTAGGTTGGGCAGTCTGAGCGCACATCATGAAAAAGTGTTACTGTACATGTGATGACCTCCGCAATGTTTCACATTTCACGGAAAAATTGTAATCGTTGATCACATGATCAAATTTGTGGCTTAGACAGTGGAAAAGAGGTGCATTTAGAAACTCCTTCTGTATTATTCTATTCACTCCAGCTTCTATTCCAGCCATTGTAGAGCATCTGTCGTACTACTATTATTTCACAAGGTTCAAAATAATCAGCCCAGCATCGGTTAAAAACTAGTGGTGATACAAGCAAAGTTCAGTAGTTGACATTTGAAAAAATAAAAGATGCAGAAATGGACAAAGAGTGCCTTTTGCTAACACTGAGTACACAAGCCAAAGTTCATAGTGCTACTGCCGTTGACAGTAATAAGCCCTCGTCTGGTGTTCCATCTTTCTCAGTCATACGCGATTGTGCCGACAACGGGTTAATGAAAATGAATTTGGTTGAACACTTGCTGTCTCTATATACTATTACAGTACAATACTCAAGTGAAGCAGCCTGTAACAGAATAGTGTAATGAAGGGACAGCTGGTACATCGTACTACAAGGAAACAGTGAACAAAGATGGCGACGGCGAAGGAACTCGGAACTTGGATTGTTCATTCCATCATCCCATTTTCGCACTGTTTTCTGACAGTGGGCTGTAAAAAATGGAGAAAGTATTGCACTAAATGGGAAATAGTCTTTCATCACATTGTGACAAATGGCTCATCTGTCACAACTACTCGGCATTACCACACCACTACTTTTATCTTGCAAGCACTTTCCATTGCCTTGAAGGCACCATGGTGTGTCGCGTCTTCATTCGCTGTTGCAACATTTTTCTTTTTCGTCTGCAGACGCTGTGCAGAAAATGCCTTCGGCATCACTGCTGCCAGGTGGAGGATACTGCTTCGCACCATAAACGTGCAGCCCAGCCATGTGGACTTCGTGGTGAAGGCCGCCTGTGTCCTCCACAACTTCCTTACTCTGTACAACCCACATGCCCATCAATTCTTGGACAGAGAAGACAGTTTCGGAAACGTTGTTGGAGGGCGCTGGCGGCATGGTGTGCAACATGTGCCAGACAACAGTTTCTTTGCCATGGCTCCAACACAGGCACGAAACTACGATGGTGATGCAGGTGCTGCAAGAAGGTTGTTCGCCAGCTACTTTTCTAGCACGGCTGGCCAGGTTCCTTGGCAGTGGAATCTACCAGGACTGACAAAGAAGCAGCCCTCCTAGACACTTGTTCTTCACTGCCAGTTCTTCAGTGTGACAGCTGCTCTTAAGGGGGTATGGTAGGGTGAACCCAGCAAAAAATTGAATTTGCAGTCTTGACACCAAAAAATTCACTGTACTCTGAGGAACGAAGCTGTTGAAGCCCGACGTTGAGAAGCCACTCCACGTGGTTTAAATTCCGCACCGTAGTGTGCCACGCAACCTCTGGCGTAAGCAGCATGTGGATGTAAAAATTTGTTTTTCTCAAAGTGCGTTTTCTGTAAGTTTTTCAACTTCAACCTACCTTTTCTCAAAATGTACTGAATTGATTTTTATAAAACTTTGTATGCATGAGCTACAACAAGTAAGCAAATATGGTTACATTCCTTTTGCTGTTGCAGAGAAAAGGTACCAAACTTTTTTCTCTGTGGAACTCAAACTCGATTTCTCAATTTTTCTCAATTTCACTCACTCAGACTTGCCAAAATACTTCACTTACTTTGGCTCAGACTCGCGGCTTGATGCCAATGTGAGTGTGAGGGTTCTCTCATGAGTGACTTTGCCTACCTATTATTTGACTCCTCACGCAAATCAGCTTTTCACTTTTCTTGTTTTCTGTGCTCCCTGGCTCATCTTGCCATACCTTCTATTCTCCTCAAATTTGAATGTGTTCTTGTAAATTATTCTTCTGTGAAAAATAAATTTTTATTTCACTAAGTCCACATGTTGTGAATTAAAGCGGTGTCATTTTGACACAAACTGGGGCAATGTAACATTTTCAGTGACTCTGCAATGGTCTTGTGCCTTTGCAAAACCGTATGTTTAGCGAGTGCTACGAACTTCAATCGGACAGAGCACACAAGCTACCAAGTGGATGCTCAATGTTACAGGGGGGGGGGGGGGGGGGGGGGGCAGTGACAAGTTATACGATCACTGGGACCATAACATATTCATTGAATACTTTAACTGCCATTGAATACTTTGACTGCATAGAAAGCCGTGGCTACCGCAGTACATAAGCATCTTTCTACAAGACATAGCAGCGCCGCTGTGTGTCATGAAACAGTGCATCGGCTGTTGCTCAATCGATCCACCATATTGTACACTCAGGGGAATAAAAAAAAGGATCCCTGTCAACTACACTTGTACGGCAATCAATGAATTTGTTGGTGTGATTGATGAAACAAATATCGGTCAGCTTCTTGTGTTTAACTCTCTCATTCCTCTGCGCTGCGACACAAATATAACCCAGCTTATTGGCAACCATAAAAACAATGTTAACGCTGTGTCAACTTCCTACTTTCTTAGGCCCTTGAGATACGGTGCACAATGAATGTACAGTATCCCAACAATAAGTTTATTCCTGTTGCCTTCTGGGTCAGCTTGTTGTGTTTAACTCTCTCTCTCTCATTCCTCTGCGCTGCGACACAAATGTAACCCAGCTTATTGGCAACCATAAAAACAATGTTAACGCTGTGTCAACTGCCTACTTTCTTAGGCCCTTGAGATACCGTGCACAATGAATGTACAGTATCCCAACAATAAGTTTATTCCTGTTGCCTTCTGCAACCATGCTCTGGTTTGACATTACCGACTTCTTCAAATGCTCAGTGACAGCAGTCACTGTATCAAGTGGATAACCTATATCTAAAAGACCATAACCTGTGCTCGTGAGGGCCAACTTAAGGCAAGACATAGCTGAATCGTTTATAACCTTTAATTGCTTTGATGAGAAATTTAACACCGGTTTTAACTCCAGCTTACTTTAAAACCAAATTAAAATATATTAAGACTAATACATATGTCTAATAATCTACAAACATTTAGGTTTCAATATTTGTCTTTTAAAACCCAACTTGGACAATGTCTGGGATCGATGGGTTCGAACAATTATATTTATTCTCGTCTCATAAATAAATGCACTTCATCAGTACAATATCTATGGCGTGCAAATAAATCTGGCTCATACATATGGAAATGGCTAAGCCTTTACATTTACAGAGAACTTGTAATTGTCCTTTTGAAAGGGTATTGACAAAAAATTTTCATTTTTTTTTTACAACCATGGAAAGGCCAAGCACTCAGAAGCCTAGAAAATGTACCGCAATGCGCAAGTGTGCCCTGAAAAACTAATTATAGTGTTCTGAAAGCTAGTTTAAACTCCTAGTGTCCCCTGTCGTTGCAACAAAGTATGACCTTTTCGTTACGTGCTAGTACAAGATATGGTCACATTTCCACGAACCAAGCAGCCATCTCAGAAGTTCCAGTACCAGATATCATCCCAACTAGCCAGAATGCAGCGTGAAGTCACCAAAATCAGTACTCAAGTCCCGACGTCAACTTAGTGTCGATGTTGTAAGGTGCCCTGCGAGAAATTTGATTTTAATGTTGAAATGAAATACCTTATCAGAATTTACCGAGTGTTATACTTTCTCAGAGTCGTCTGTGTATACAGGAGATTAGTTAGTCAGACTAAACTCGCCTTAGAAATATGGTGTCGGTACCCCTTAAGGTATGCAGCAAAAGCAACTGTACTTTTCATTTAAGTTAGTAACTTACGTGTTGCAAACATTTTGCATGAGTGAAGCCGCATTAGCAATGAAATCCAGGCGCATTGTGGCATAAATGCTTTGTGTCATACTGTATGTAGCTCATCACAATACAAGCATATAATTCAGGAATGACCATGTGAACAAAGCATACCTTGGTAATTATTACTGAAGTAACTTTTATTATAAAGGACAGACATCATCAAAATGACGTATATTCCCCAAATTCATTCTGTGCAACCCTGATAATATTTACAATACACAAATAAATATAAAAATAAGTCACAAGATTAATGACTAAATCACATATTTCATGACTAAATAAAGGGGCCATGTCACAATCACTCAAAAACTTCACTTTCAGTGAACACCAAAAGTAAAAGGTATATTATTCCCAGACTGGTTATAAAAAGCAAACCTTAAAATATTACAATAAAAGAAAACCTTGCCCACCCCCAGCGACTAGCCTTTTGCCATGACGAACGTGACAATGCACATTAAGGAGTGTAGCCGTTCTGTTATACCAAAGTTTCAGCTGCAGCAAGTATTCTAATTTCAGTGCCGAATGATACAAGGCTAAAATAACAGGTTTCACATACAGTTGACGAAGAACTGCTCGCAGGAATGCAGATGCTCGAAAAGTTAGCTGCTTGTTACATAATTCCTCACGAGTGCTGCCCCACTGTCCAGCCACTTGTGTATTTATGAAACACTCAATTACAAAGTAAGTGTTCATGCAAATTCGCTACCATTCTGCCAGCTAATTTGTGAATGCGAAACGATTAACCGACAGAACATGTTCGAAAATTGGGTGTTATGACCCCTTCAAACACTCCCGCTTCCCCTGATCCTATAGGTATAAAGCAAAGTATTGGAGGTGTTTTTTTTTTTTTTTAGTGACAAGACTTGGAGATTATTAGTCTGAATCACAAAGCAGATTTTTATAGGCATATGAGAGCATTGAAAGACAAGCCCTATTTTTGTAAAATTTTTTTGCAAGTCAAATTAATATTTAAAGTGTGCATTTTGTGTACCAAAATGTACTAATGAAAAAAAAAATGTTAGTGCTCCCTGAAGTAGCAAAAAATAAGTGTGCACTCAAATTCCACATTCTACAAATTCTAATCTTTTCAGGCACAGAAAAGAAGCTTTGCCCTGTGCAATGAACCAAAATAAATCTCTTCAAATGAATATTAAAAGCACAGTGATTAAACAGGTTTCAAGAAAATGAACAAAAACATTTTAAACAGGTGTGGCACCTACACAATCAGGAGCGCTAAGTCTTGCATATTTGTAACTAGTTACACTCAAGCAGCTGTTTGCCTTTTTTCTTTCTGTAGACATTATTTAAATGAGAGAGCAAATCTAATTGTTAACAGGCTGACATATGTGTCCTTGAGTGCGAACAATGCATGCACAATGCTGTGCATTAACCTGGTGAGAAGTGTATGGTTTTTATGACTAAAAATGTCAAGTTGACAATGCTAAAAAAGCATTATTACATATTTGCACATTTAATATGAAGGCTAAAAGAGTCATAAAACGCTCGATCTAAAACGACAATGCGAAACCACCGACATCCACACGCACTAACTAGGCGACGTCAGCATAAGTAGTTCTTTGCCTATCGAAGATTGCAAAACTCTTCGGTACTTGCGAGTGCATGCAATTCAAACACCTATCAGCGCCTTTGCCATAAGCAATAGGCACCAACTTGAACTCTGTAGCTGACGTCATATTAAGCAGCATTCTCGTGGGATGCCTCTTGCACGCGCTCACAGATGCCGTAGAGTTCTGCGTTTCTAGATAGTCAAAGCGTCTATGCAGGCTCATTCAGGCTGATGATATAGTTGGAGCATGTGGCTACTGATGGTGCCGCATTGTCGTTGTTAAGTGACCTTTTCACAACCTCTTTAAAGAGTAAACGAAATATCACATATCAAGCTAATCTTATGATGCACACAAAACAGGCACTTTCAGTTTTTTCTTCGCAACTGTTGGGTAGTGTAACATTTTTCCTTGCATCTTTGCAAAAAAACTGTTTAAAGAGAAAGTTCATGCAGCAAAATAATGAGTGATTCAGTTAACATGACAGAAAATGTAAAAAATGACATTTTAAAAAGAAATTTGCACTTGGCCCCGTACCTTAATTAAAAAAAAAATCACTTCAGCCATTGAAATAAAAAAGAAACTAGTCCACATACTCCATTACTAATTGCATGATCTTCACTTTCAGCTCTAACTGTCACTTTTCTGGCATCTTCTCAAAGTATTTAGCAAGGCACAGCCCAAAATATTCATGTTCGTTTCTTGACTCAGTTTTCTTCAATGTCTCGCACAAGTCTTGCACATTTTGAGTAATTCTATCTAACTCTTCTTCATTCTTTCTTTTGCGACTTCTTCGCTGGGTTGGTGTTGACCCGGCACTTCCATCGGCGACAGCAGGCTCTGGTGCAGTCCTCTCTTGGGTGTTTGGGCAAACAACCCCTGGAGGCCTGAAAGCATCATCGTCTGAATGTGCAGAAGCTGGCAATCAGCTGGCAATTGTCACAGTAGGACTGTTTCACCGCTGCACGACGACGGCTAACAGATCACACAGTTGCATTTGTCGTGTGCTTCTCGTTAACACTCACACCGGTGCTACAGTGCAATTCATTCACGTAAACACGCACATCGAAGCTTCAGTAGAATTCGTTCACGTAAACACGCACATCGGAGCTACAGCTGAATTCGTTGGTGTAAACACGCATGCCGGATCAATTCGTTCGTGTCAGTGACATCATGCACTACAGCTCAACGGAGTTCGTACGCCGATGTAAACGATGATCACATGTCACTAGCTTGGCATCACACGCTACTGCAAAGGCATCAGACAAGCCTCAAGCACTCTTTCTATGTAATATTTTTTTCTTTTTTTAGCCAGCTGAGACGTAAACAACTTAACTTTCGTTGTCTGAGTTTGTCCCGTCAGCTTCCACCGAGGAATGCAAACGAAGCACACATCTTTTTCGGCATCCGGCTAGTGTCGATCATCCTGACTTGTATCATCGGAAGCATCTTACCACCACAGCCCACTGACTTCGAGCACAACGTATGGAGATGAAAGCACAGGCGCAGTACAATCGCCGATACGATGTTTTCACACGGCCAACGACCACACTGAAACTGGCAGGCACTCGCTAGCAAGCCGGCAGGTACTCGCTGGATTTGTCGGCGTCACTCGCACTCGGCACGAAATTGAGTCACGCTGGTAGCACTCGCAGACATTCGGCGTGTCATTCTAGATGACGAAGCGGTCATACAGGAACGTTTGGAGTAGTTTTCGTGCTTGCCTCTAGCACTCGGCCGTGCCTTCGAAGCGGCAGCCATTAGGCCCAGCACTCGGAGTCATCGCGGCCTCTGGTTGGTTGGCGCGCGGCCTCTGGTTGGTCGGCGCCGCTGTACGCGTGGTGACGTAGCGTACGCGAGGCGAAATATCAAGCCCGGCTTGATCCCTCGCGCCAGCTCGCGTATGGGAGTCTCTCTCGAGCGTTCACAGAGAGCAGACGTGTTGCCCGGTGCTCCCGATTCTGCGAGAGACGCTACCGCGTCAGCCCGCGAGAGACGCGACCGCGTTCCGCGCAGTGCTCCTCGCGTTCCTGGACTCTCATACTCGTTCGAGTCTTGTCAAGGAGAGTAATCTTTACAGATTATGCCCTTGGATCCCTGCCACCGCTTTCGGTGACCTGAGCCCTGTGACAGCGTCCTCTGCTCCTGCGCGTCGCTGGGGCAGCTGTCATCCCGACTACCATGGCAGAGCAGTCTCCTCCATTCTCGGCTACGCCATTGGAACGCCCGTCGCGTTCCCTGGTTCCCACATCGTCACACAGACGCTCAGCGAGCGTCGCGTGCACCCGCGTGCTGTGGAACCTCATCTCCAGTGCCAAAGCGGTGCGGTTGCATCATGAACAGGCACAGAAACTGTGCAGAGTCGTCAGCGAGAAACCGACATCACTTCGCCTACCGGTGCTTGCTGCCGACGTCGAGACAACTGCAAGGGGCCTGACGTCCTCGGCGGCCTCCAGCCCTACCACTAGCATCACAGCATCTTCGACCACTGTAGCGGCGCATCATACAGCCCAACTCGAAGATGCCGGGTCAATTCTGTGCGTGAACGTCACCGATCCGCAGAACGTACCACTGCCGTTAGACGAGGAACCTGATATTGCAGACATGGACACTACGTCAACGCGAAAGCGCTCGCGTCCTAGCGAGTCGGGCAGCGACGATGAGGGTGGCTCGCGGAAGATGCACGCAGTAGCGCCTGAACGTGCCACAGTTGCGTGTCTTACCCCAACGTCAAATGATGCGGTTGCCCACGAAGACGCCGTCACTCACGCAACTGACGAAACCAGCCAGTCTGAGTTTCAGACCGTCCTCTCCAAGTCTAAGAAGCGCCGACAGCGAGCCTCGACATCTCAAGGACCCGCTCCCCACACTGGTCCTCGTCCCGCCACTGAAACGACGGCTATGCTTGCCCACGCTGCTCCAGGGACTTCTAATGCGTCCACTGCGACTCAGACCGCTCCTGCAGGGGTACGCGCCACTGAACACACCATGCCGGCTTCTGCTTCATCGTCGCTAGACTCGGGCACTATTCTTTTTCGACCAGCAAACGCCAGCGCTTCCTTTCACCGCACCTCTCGTCTTGCCATTGCGCAAGCTCTCTCTGCGCTGCCCGGAGTCAAGGAGGTGCGAGTAAACACGAAAAAGAACATCGTGGCAGCAGACGCATCTACACCAGAATGGATGAATCGCCTACTAGCAACATCGGAGCTCGCAGGAATACCCGTGACTGCCCGCCTCCCTGCTGACCGTTCACAAAGCAGTGGCGTGGTGCAAGGCGTCGATGGCGACTATACCGACGAAGCCCTCCTGGCCGCCGTGACGTCCGATGTGCCGGTGATTGCAGCCAGGCGACAAGGGACATCACTAGTCTTGCGGTTCGCCTCTCCCGTGCCTCCCACCCGGGTCCGCCTTTTTCGCATGGTGTTCGAAGTGAGGCCATCCCGACCTCGCCCGCTTCAGTGCCGGCGGTGCGGACGCTATGGGCATATCGCCGTCACTTGCCGAGGACCAGAGCGGTGCCTGCGATGTGGTGGCCACCATGGGAAAGACGCCAACTGCACCAACAAATTAAGATGCCTGCACTGCGGCAGGCCACATTCAGCTGATTCCGCAGACTGTCAGCTCTGGCAAAGAGAGCGGCGCCTGGCCACCATCAAGGCGTCAGCTTCCACCTACCTGCCTCACCGCGAGGCTCAAGCAGTCTTGCGGGCAAGCCCTAGTGTAACTGATAGTCCTCAGCTGAAGCAGACCATGGGCAAGAGCTATGCTGCCGCAGTGGGATCACCATCCAAGATGACGGTCAGCTCGACCCATCCAGGCCAGACAGGCGTACAACAACGGGGCCCTTCGGCTGGTCTCAAGCACCCAGACTCTACCACAACTCGTCCACCCGCGAAGGTACCTTCCCAGCCCCGTGTGGACCAGGAAAATGCAAACCTGAGGCTCCTGTTAAGAGCAGTTGCGGACCTGCTGCCTCCTGAAAACCAGCTGCGCTCCATCTGCCTTCAGGCAGGTGGCGCGCACCCTCATAGCAGCCACCATGGCTGACACTCATCCGCATGCTGCAGAGAACCACCGCCGCCGCCGCCCGTGTGTGCTTCAATGGAACGCTCACTCGTTGCGGCGGCGGCATGCAGACCTCTCCTCACATCTCCTGCAGAGCGAGTATGATGTGCTTGCTTTGCAGGAAGTGTACGTAGCAGCGACCGACTTGCGACTTCCCGGATACATCGGTTACCAAAGTATCACGTCGTGTACTCTAGACACGTGCCAGGACGCGCCGTGCATAGCGAGTGCACATCCCCAGGGACGACCACGTTGTGCAGTGTACGTGCGACGAGAACTACCACATGTGCACATAAACGTGGCTGATGTCACTGGAGGGGCTCTTGAGTGTTGTGCTGTGACGGTGCGGCTTCGCGGTGTGGACACGACAGTGGCCTCTGTGTATGTGCGACCTGGACAGCGGTGGGACGCCTCCATGCTGTTACAGCTCACGGCTAAATTCGGAAGAGACTACCTCATATGTGGGGACATGAATGCTCATCACACCATGTGGGGGAGTAGCACCTGCTCCTCTCGAGGAAGGGATCTGGTGGACGTTATCCATCAACTGGGCCTACAAGTTTTGAACACCGGATCCTTCACTTTCGTCCGCAGAACAGCACGACCGTCATGCTCCGCCATTGACGTCACCTTGGCCAGTGAAGGGGACCGGTACGATTGGGCAGTGGAGCCTGACTCCTGGGGTTCAGACCACCTGCCGATCGTCATCTCACCTGTGGGCGGAAAGATCCCAAGGAGGAGGTTGTGTAGTACGATCGATTGGCGGGCTTTTCGAAGGCAGCTTCGAGACGTCCCAGAGGATCAGGATTTCCTGAATCTGGTAGCAGTGGCAGCGCAGGCGGCAACTATCCAGACCAGGGTGCCAGAGCACCATCCTGTGCCAGACCTCCATCACTTGAACTTACGGGCTGCGAGGCGCAGGGCTGAGAGAAGGTACCTAAAATCCCATGACCCAGCTCAACGTACACTCTTCAATCGTGTGGATGCGGTATGTCGGCGACATGCCAACCGTCGCAGGCGGCAAAGCTGGCAAGGCATCTGCCTCTCCCTGAGTCAGGCAAGAGGTGGCGCAAAAGCATGGCGACTTCTACGATCCCTCGTCACTGGACCAATGGTGCGGCAACCCGTCATTGCGGTGGCCATCTACTTGGGCATTAGTGAAAAAGAACTGGCAGAGCGACTGGCCGATCGCTTCACAGAACTTCCACCAGCCAATCCTTCAGCCCTCATCGCCACGCCTGCTCCCAAGCCACCGCAAGGTCATCACCCTGCCTGGACGGCCAGCCAGATCGCATCTCTGTGTCAGGATCCTATTTTCGAACACGAACTGAACGTTGCTCTAGCCAGAACCAAGCGCCGCAGTTCCCCTGGTGCCGACGGCATCACATACCAGATGCTGCGCAACCTGGATATGGCCTCACGACGACACCTGTTGAGGACTTTTAATGAAATATGGCAGAGCGGCAACCTACCTGAAGCCTGGCTGACCGCTGTTGTGGTGCCGATCCGGAAACCTCGCCGCCCTTGTGCCGCCATTACGTCCTACAGACCCGTTTCTCTCACCTCTGCTGCCTGCAAGCTCATGGAAGCCATAGCACTGGCACGCCTAAATTGGATTGCGGGGGCAAAGGATTTCCTACCAGAACAGCAGACGGGCTTCCGACGCCACCGATGCACAGCAGACTCGATCGCGGACGTCGTCTCTACCTTGGAGGAGGCCAAGAGCAACGGCGAAGTGGCCCTCCTCGTCCTGTTGGATGTACAGAGCGCTTTTGACAGCTTGCCTCACATAGCGATAGAGAGTGCTTTGGACACACTCGGCATCGTGAGCTGTCTACGTACCTTTATCAGTGCCTTTCTGGCAAAACGCACCCTCCGGGTTAGAGTACGACGCGCGCTCAGCGATCCACGGCCAGTGACAGCAGGCGTTCCACAAGGTTCCGTCCTGAGCCCCTTTTTGTTCAACCTGGTGCTAGCGGGGCTGCCGACCGCGATGCCCGCAGACAAGCGTTACCCCACGCAGTGCTCCTTGTACGCAGACGATGTGGCACTGTGGGTTAAGGGGCCTAGGCAAAACTTCACGGCCATAAGGCGTTCCCTGCAGCGCTCCTTGGATGCCGTCGCCTCTTTCTTCAAGGCAATCGGACTGAACGTGTCGCCCACGAAGACGGAGGCACTGCTGGTTCACCCCAGAGCCACTGCGCGGAGGGCCGTCCGAAGGCTTGTGCTAGGTGACCGACCTATCCCGTGGAGCGATGCAGTGACGTACCTGGGGCTAAGGATCGACCACCGCCTTACCTGGATACCAGCCGTTAAGCTCGCCGTCTTCAAGGCCACCAGGGTCGAGACTGCCGTAAGCAAACTGCTCAGCAGGGGCCAAGGGTGCACCTCACGGCTGGCTCTAAGACTCTACGAAGGGGCTGCAACGACAGCGCAAACTTATGCACTGCCCTTGGTGCAGCTGGCGCCACACCGCAAGGAGCAACTGGAGCGGCAACATCGCATGGCAATTCGGCGCTTCATGGGACTTTCCCGTCAGTCACCCATAGCTGCAACCCTGGCGGAGGCCCAGACCTGGCCTCTGTCACTCTTGATGCTACGACAGGCGCTGCATCATGTGGATCGCCTTCACAGGGCCCTCGGGGGCGCTGCCCTCCTTCGGAGACTGCGGAGCCGACCAGCGTCACGGATGGCACAGATCTGCGCTCTCTATGAAGAGCTGGTCCCCGATCCCCCCAGTCCAATCCAACCCCCTCCACCACATCAGCAGCCTCTGGACGTACAATTAACTCTGGACAACCTCAGAAAAAGGCGCACACCGGCATGCGAGCTCCATCAGGCAGCCGTGGCGAAACTTCATGAAAGACTTAAGGGGCAGCTCCTGGTATTCACGGACGGGTCCGTTCGGGACAGCCCCCATTCGGCCGCGGCTGCCTGCGTCATACCATCGACTGGGACAACCATCCGCTGCCGACTTCCCTTTCACGCCAGCTCCACTGCAGCTGAATTGGCCGGCCTTCACTTGGCAGCCGACCACCTTGCTGCCACGTTACCCCAGTTGCCTGTGGCGATTCTGTGCGACTCCCGACCAGCCCTACAAGCGCTGCTCCAACCAGACGAAGCAGGCATAACTGTGGCGTTGCTGCACGCAAAACTGACCGCCATCAAAGAGAGTGGTGTGCGCCTGTCCCTCCACTGGCTTCCCTCGCACGTTGGAATAGCTGGCAACGAGGAGGCTGACGCCGCCGCTAAGGCAGCACACCACTGCGACACGCCAGTCACTAAGGCGGTAACCCAGTCGGATTACTCACGGCAGCGTCTGCGGAAGCTCTTACCAACGGCCCACCCTGACACACGGGTGTCAAGCGGCAAACCTCCACCATCCCTTCCGGAGACCGGCCTGGACAGATGCGAGCGGCGGTTGTTGCTTCGCCTGCGTACTGGCAGCGTCTGGCCTGCGGCACGCATGTATTCCGCGGGTCGCTCTTCATCGCCAGCGTGCCGAAGGTGCGGTGATGACGAAACGCTGCAGCATATTGTTTGCTCCTGCCCTGACCTGGCCACTGAGCGTTGCACACTGGTAAGCCGCTATCGTCTGCTTGGACTACCTGCCGAAACAATGGAAGACATACTTTTTCCCGCGCGCTCGATGACGAAAGCCCTTCGAGCCTTCCTCGAGTTCTGTGCTTGCGCGGACCTCGCCGCCTTATAGACGAACTCTTTTCATTCGCACTACTGACTGTACTGACAAGACGTTCTCTTGCCATGCCATTCACTTTTTCTTTCCCTCCTCTCTTCTTCCTATCATCTTTACTTCCCCTTCCCCGATCCCTAAAGGCGCTGAGCCGTGCCCCCGCGACGGGAGGCAGAAAATAGCGTCCTTTTTATCTCTTCCTCTATCATTAACCTCTCTCTCTCGCGTATGCCCCTCCGACGTCGACGCCGAGAGGCGCATTTGACGCTTTTGACGCGTAGACGCGAGCGAACGCGTACCAGTGGTGCCAACCACTGGCACGCGTACGCCTGCGCCTACGCGTCAAAAGCGTCTAGTCGCGCCTATGGAGGAAAAGGGCGCGCAACCACTGGTACGCGTCGGCACTCGCGCCTGCTCGCGTCGCGCCTAGCTGACGCGCAGTGTTGCCAGAGCTTTTGATGTGAAACTGCCAAAGCATTGCCTGAAAAGATTGACTTTTCAAACATTTGTTACTCTTATTCATGCCATGGAGGAGCTTTTTTAAATCAAAATAGTATATTTTATATTTGAATTGACACTTTTCTTAATTATTTAGACTGTTCATTAGAAATCAAGCCAATAGTGTCGACTGTATTCGCGTGTCATCCACATCAACATCAGCTCTTCGCGCCAATTGCTGTTCTTTCTCCGTGTGTGCTACTGTTGACGGGTGGACGTTTGTTTGACTGCTTCACGAAGCTTTCCTCGTGCGTTTCTCGCAACCATGCCTGCGGTGTCGGCAGTTTCCCGCAGGAATACAACAGTTTTCACTTCGACACTCGTGCTCCTCATGCTGCTCATAAAAAAGAGGAAGCAAGTACGCGAGCAGCGGCAGCCTCGCCGTTGGTGGATTCGCCCTGTTTTCTTGGCGCGTAAGCAAGAAGGCCTCTACCACACTGCGGTAAGTTCTTCAGCTCTTTCTTGACCTCGTTCAGTCTCATTTTAACGTGACGTCGTGCTGTTCGATCACTCCTGACTGAAATAAACAGCAATGACACCTATGACATAAAATGAAAGCAAAATAAATAAAGCCAATAATACGATATACCAATAAACATGCAAGGAAAACAAATAAACCAAGCGAGTGATGACCACGCCTTTGACAATAGAGCAGTTATAATACGTATGTTGTATTCAAACCCCATGACCTCTTGAAGCGTTTTGTTTTAGTAGCAAGTGAGTGCACAGCCAATTGGGAAATGTTGCATGTATGCCCCAGCAAACTTCTATGCATTTACTCGTAGGGCATATTCAGCTATAAAATGAAAGCTGCAGAGAAAATTCCACCGAAGGAATACTGTATTATATCTGAAATTTCACATGTGCTTGAATGTTCGATCAGGGATTCGGCGTTAAGAGAGGTACATTGCTGGTTCCCATTCATTTTTTTTTTCTCTGTAAGAATTTGTTCAATCACTGTAATCTGTTTTTGTTTTCAACAGATGAAACGGATGCGCGAAGGCGATCATGGATTTTTTTTAAAGTTCTATCGAATGACGCCAGCACTTTTTGATGTGCTGCTCAGATTCGTTGCTCTGGACCTGACAAAAATCCACGTGTCGAGGGAAACTCTCGAGCCTGGTGAACGGCTTGCAATAACCTTGAGGTTAGTGATATTGAGGTAAAACATGCCACATAGCATTAACTGAATGTAAGTGCCAAAAAAGATAGCTTTGAATCACGTTATTTTTTCATTGTTTCATGTTTATTGTTTCAGTTACCTTGCATCAGGGCAAGATATCCCCTCTGTTGCTCTGGCGTATCGAGTGGGAATCGAAACTGCCCGCTTGTGCATTCATGAAACATGCGAAGCAATCTGGGAAAGGCTAAAAAATCATGTCATGAAGGTAAGCGGTTCGCAATTCCACTTTGATGTTGGTTACCTGGTAGGTAAGCCTGGAAGCAGCATGGATAGGTTCAGCCTTAAATTGAAGTGAGAACTCGTAATCAGAGAGGAGATGGCACATATTTTTTGATTGCTGCAATACATGTTCACCAAAGCTTGACTGACGGCAACTAGTGATGTAAAGAGAATTTTGTTGCGTTGAGGTATACGCATAGATTTGAGCCATCACGGTGGATAGACAGCAATGAATTGTTTCCCAATACAAGCAGGGAACACATGATAGACCACAATATGCATTGCAAACTTATGCATCCAGAATAAATGCTCACTGCCACCCTGCTGGTTTCTTGAAACACGACTCTTCTGCCCAAAGAGTAGGCCACTCTTTTGTGTATTTGTTACTTCTAATATCTTGCATGTGTTTAAAAAACCTGCAGGTACACTCATACCACTCACTGCACCTAACCTTTTGTAATACTTGGCTGCACTTCCCAACTCTTTGCATCCTTTTTTCGCAATCTAACATACCTTCTCACAATGTGATAAGCCCAGGCCCACTTTTTCTCTAAATTCCTGCCAGGATACCAGCAAGCTCTCCTTGCTCTGTGATCCACCAGGATGTAATGATGATGAAATGTGTAGTCGTACTAGTCGTGCGTTTTAAACGTTGTTACAAGACGTCTGTAAATTGAACTTATTTTACAGCATAATTCAATATTTTTCTTTCTTCTGTGTCTGTGTTTTTCTCTTTTTTTGCATAAGCACTGCAAATTCATCAGAGTTCCATATTCTAACTAGCCCAGCACAATGTTTAAGTTATTTTTTCTCAGCCATGAATTGTTGGGGAGCTTAGTGGACTCACCTGGATTCTCTCTGTGCATCCTCTGCTAAATTTTTCATCTATGCTTACACAAATACTGTAGCTGATAAGTGCAACATGTACATAGAAAAGGAGATCAGAAAACTGAAATCACCAGATGGGCAAAATGAGGTAATAGTCTAGTTGATTTCTGGACGATTCTAAACTGCAGTAAAATTTCAAGGTTCACATGGTGTGAAGCACACGAGTGGTGTTGCGTCTTTCCTAACTTCATGCATCTTTTGTAATTTGGTGTACTGTACAACTTAAGTGCAGTAAATCACCAGATCGACTGCCTCTGTTTAATGAGGGACTCTTGTAATGAGAGAAAGAAAAGTGGCGAGAGTCGCATGACAGCAGTGTAAAGTACGTGGCTTTTATTCGAACGGATTTTGCTGAACACCGTTTTGAAAATCACTGCTTCTAATAATGTGCTCTCTGCATATTTGTTTTGTTGCATTATAGGTTCTTTCTTGTTAAAGTACGACATTTTTGTTTGTACTTCCAGACACCTACCAAAGCAGACTGGCACTGTATTGCCAAAGGATTTCATTCACGGTGGCAGTTCCCGAACTGCTTGGGTGCCGTTGACGGGAAGCATGTTGCTATTGTATGTCCACCAAAATCTGGCAGCAAATTCTTCAACTATAAGGTAAAAGCTCACCTGGATTCTCCCTGTGCATTCTCAACTAAATTTTTCATTTATGCTTGCACAAATACTGTAGCTGATAAGTGCAACATGAACATAGAAGAGCAGATCAGAAAACTGGAATCATCAGATTGGCAAAATTAGATATTGGTCTAGTTAGTTTTTGGATGATTCTAAACTGCAGTAAAATTACAGGGTTCACAAAGTCAGAGTGGACACATGGTGTGAAGCATACACAAGTGGTGTTGCGTCTTTAGTAACTTGGTGTACTGTACAATTTTAGTGCAGTAAATCACCAGACTGACTGCCTCCGTTTAAGCAAATAGTTGTTATATATGCCACACTTTTGAAGATACGTGAAACCTTAACATAGATAGTAATTATTGTACTGCTGTTATTCACTGTGGCTGTACAGATAGGTCATGATCTGGATTTTTTGTCGTGTTTATTGTTTCAGGGCACATTTTCCATAGAGCTGATGGCTGTGGTGGACAGCGATTGCAAATATGTGCTTGTGGACGTCAGTGCAGAAGGCCGCCAAAGCGATGGGGGAATATTCAAGGAATCATCCTTTGGTTGTGACCTCTCTAAAGGCCGCCTTGACATTCCAGCAGTTGGCACCCTACCAGGCACTTCCACATGTGTGCCTTATGCCTTTGTGGGAGACGAGGCATTCCAGCTTCGTAAAGACTTCATGAGGCCTTACCCCGCAAAATGCCTCAATGACACTATGAGGATTTTCAACTACAGGCTCAGCCGAGCAAGGTATTGGATTGTTTCTCTGATTCGTTAACCTCATGTCTTCATAGCCTTCATTCGCAAAAAGGCCCATCACGTGCGATTGAACACGATAGCTTAACCTGTGGATCTTAGTCAACCAAGGGCATTTGCAGAACTTTTCTGCTGTGGGAAGGAGTGCTGGAGCACCGAGTTACCACAAAATAGGCACTATTTTCTGTTAAAACTGCGCACATGAAATTAAGCTTTCAAACAGGGCAGTAGTAGCCAAGTTTTAGGAGATACTCTGCATTATCTTAGTGCTGAGAAGATTGTGTCCGTCAAAAATAAAGCGTTACGATCACTTCACGAAAAAAGCTCTTTGTGCAGGGTTGACTTGTGCTAAATGGTCACCAGCAAGTAGCACAATATGTTGGATACATCTACCTGCAGTTAGTCTTTGTATAGTAGGTGCACACACCATGTGTTTCAGTGAGAAAATTATATGATGAGACTTGTGATAAAGTCATTGCTGCATTTCATACATGACTTATGCTGTTCACACTCATCATAAATACTTGTGTAGTTACAGCATTTGAGGTTGATTCTATTGATGAAAGCTCCTCGAATGCTTTGACTACGGCCAGACATTGCTGAGCAAAGATCTTAATCAACTTGCATTTTGCAGATCACCTCATATTACCATGCAGTAGGTTGGGCAGTCTGAGCGCACATCATGAAAAAGTGTTACTGTACATGTGATGACCTCCGCAATGTTTCACATTTCACGGAAAAATTGTAATCGTTGATCACATGATCAAATTTGTGGCTTAGACAGTGGAAAAGAGGTGCATTTAGAAACTCCTTCTGTATTATTCTATTCACTCCAGCTTCTATTCCAGCCATTGTAGAGCATCTGTCGTACTACTATTATTTCACAAGGTTCAAAATAATCAGCCCAGCATCGTTAAAAACTAGTGGTGATACAAGCAAAGTTCAGTAGTTAACATTTGAAAAAATAAAAGATGCAGAAATGGACAAAGAGTGCCTTTTGCTAACACTGAGTACACAAGCCAAAGTTCATAGTGCTACTGCCGTTGACAGTTAATAAGCCCTCGTCTGGTGTTCCATCTTTCTCAGTCATACGCGATTGTGCCGACAACGGTTAATGAAAATGAATTTGGTTGAACACTTGCTGTCTCTATATACTATTACAGTACAATACTCAAGTGAAGCAGCCTGTAACAGAATAGTGTAATGAAGGGACAGCTGGTACATCGTACTACAAGGAAACAGTGAACAAAGATGGCGACGGCGAAGGAACTCGGAACTTGGATTGTTCATTCCATCATCCCATTTTCGCACTGTTTTCTGACAGTGGGCTGTAAAAATGGAGAAAGTATTGCACTAAATGGGAAATAGTCTTTCATCACATTGTGACAAATGGCTCATCTGTCACAACTACTCGGCATTACCACACCACTACTTTTATCTTGCAAGCACTTTCCATTGCCTTGAAGGCACCATGGTGTGTCGCGTCTTCATTCGCTGTTGCAACATTTTTCTTTTTCTTTTTGTCTAGACGCTGTGCAGAAAATTGCCTTCGGCATCACTGCTGCCAGGTGGAGGATACTGCTTCGCACCATAAACGGCAGCCCAGCCATGTGGACTTCGTGGTGAAGGCCGCCTGTGTCCTCCACAACTTCCTTACTCTGTACAACCCACATGCCCATCAATTCTTGGACAGAGAAGACAGTTTCGGAAACGTGGTTGGAGGGCGCTGGCGGCATGGTGTGCAACATGTGCCAGACAAAGTTTCTTTGCCATGGCTCCAACACAGGCACGAAACTACGATGTGATGCAGGTGCTGTGCAAGAAGGTTTCGCCAGCTACTTTTCTAGCACGGCTGGCCAGGTTCCTTGGCAGTGGAATCTCCAGGACTGACAAAGAAGCAGCCCTCCTAGTGACACTTGTTCTTCACTGCCAGTTCGGGCAAGGACGCACAGCTGCGTCATCACTCTCCTTT
>WOVY01010366.1:0-112473 GCA_013436015.1 Rhipicephalus annulatus | reverse complement strand
GTTTTTTGTGGCTCCTTGACGCGCTGCGATGACATTTTAAATATTTTTAGGATTCACGGAAAAGGACTCGTTTTTACACAAGAACTGCCGCAAAGTAACACCCTGCAATTTTTAGATCTCCGCTTAGCTTCCATGACGGGCAAACGTGCTGGCAATATTTTCCTCGCGCCAAGAAAGGTGTAATGCCGTATGACTCTTGCCAATCGAAAATAGTTAAGCGTGGTATAGCTACGCTCTGCCTGGGATCTACTCTCGAGAAATCGTGCACGCACATGATGCAGGCATCATTCGGAAACCAGATCCAGCGACTTTTAGCTGCGAATTTCCCTGACTCGCTATTGACAGCTGTCTCTGAAGCGCTTTTGCGGAAAGCTAAGGGTGATGGTACTAGAGCTGCCACGGGGGAACAAAGAACCGAAACCGTAAGACCTGCAGTGATCCTTATGTTCATAAGGTCTCCCACAAACCTGAAAAGGTAGCAGGCCGGTATGGGGTACCTGTCGCCTTCTCCGCGCCCATAAAGCTGGCTCAGCTGTGCCCGAGAACTGCTCGGGAGGTGGAGGTGAGCCGTCAAGGTTGCGGAAAAAAACACGCCACGATGTACGGGAGATGTGCAAAAGGCGTTGTTTATGAGATTCCCTTTTCTTGTGGCAACTCGTACATCGGGATTACCGGGCGCTGCATCAATGAACGAGTTAGGGAGCACGAATTAAATTTAATGAAACGATGGCTTGGCGCATTTGCCTATGCACTGTAAAGCCTGTGGGTGTGTACCACGTTTTAATGAGTTTAAGATTCTGGGTAGAAGCAGGTACAAAACTGCGCGTGAGCTGATGGAAGCCATTACATTAAAAAGAAAGGTGAAAGGTGTATCAGTGAACCGTCGGTGACGTTGTATGCTTCGGAGACAAGATTGTTTGATTGTTGGATAGCGTAAGGCTGTATGAAGACTGCGCATGTCTATATTTTCGTACTTAAGTCTGGGTCTGCACCCAGTCTGCTTTAGTGGAAGTGCCGCCTGTGCTTGTCGTTTGAGTGTTCCTTTTCTTGTGTGTGTCTCTTTTGCGGCCAAATCATACCCTTAATGACCAGCGATAGTTTTGTCTATGTGCTACATGCTCGGCCCATGTCCGCTTCCTCGTCTTGATTTCAACTATGATATCCTTAATCCCAATTTGTTCCCTAATCCACTTTGCTCCCTTGTCTCTTAAGGTTACACCTACCATGTTTTTTTCATTGCTCACTGCGTCGTCCTCAATTTAAGCTGAACGTTCTTTGCAAGTCTTCAAGTTTCTGCTCCATAGCTAAGTACCAGCAGGATACAGCTGTTATGTACCTTCCTCTTGAGGGATAGTGGCCATCTACCTGACATAAATTGAGAGTGCTTGCCAAATGTGCTCCATCGCATTCTTATTCTTCTAGTCGCTTCAATCTCGTGGTTCGGCTCCAAGGTTATTACCTGCCCTAAGTAGACATAGTCTTTTACAACTTCAAGTGGATTATTACCTATCTCAAAGCGCTGCTCTCTTCCTAGGTTATTGTACATTCCTTTCGTTTTCTGCACATTAATTTTAAGACCCACCTTTCTGCTCTACATGTCTAACCCCGTTATCATGAGTTGCAATTTGTCCCCAGAGTTACTCAGCAATGCAATGTCATCGGCGAAGCGCAGATTACTAAGGTATTCTCCATTAACTCTTATCCCTAACTGTTCCCATTCTAGGCTTCTGAAAACCTCCTGTATGCACGCGGTAAATAGCATTGGGGAGATTGTGTCCCCCTGCCTTACACCCTTCTTGATTGGTATTCTGTTGTTTTCTTTATGAAGCACTATGGTAGCAGTTGATCCCCCATAGACGTTTTCCAGAATGTTTATATATGTTTCGACGCCCTGATTCCGCAGTGTCTGCATGACGGCTAATATTTCTACTTAATCAAATGCCTTCTTGTAATCTACAAAGGCTATGTATAGTGGTTGGTTATATTCTGAGCATTTCTCTATTACCTGATTGATAGTATGAATGTGGTGAATTGTTGAGTAGTCTGTTCGAAATACTGCTTGTTGCTTTGGTTGATTGAATTCTAATGTTGTCTTTAGTTACCTTTGTAAATAGTCTGTATACGACGGAGAGCAAGCTGATCGGCCTCTATTTGTTCAAGTTCTTGTCATCTCCTTTCTTATGTATCAAGATGATGTTAGCATTTTTCCAAGATTATGGTGATCTTCCTGCCAGGGGGCACTTTGTAAACAGACTGACTAGTTTTTCTAACAAAATCTGTCCTCCTTCTTTCAACAGATCTAATGTTACCTGCTCCTCACCAGCAGCTTTGCCTCTTTACATGCTCTCCAAGGCTTTCCTGACTTCTTCTATCATTACTGGTGGGGTGTCATCTGGGTTACTGCTCGTTCTTATAGTATTAAGGTCGTGGTTGTCCCGGCTACCGTACCGATCTCTGTAAAACTCCTCCGCTATTTTCACCTTCCTATACATATTGGTTGTTATTTTGCCTTTTTAGTCCCTTAATGCATATATTCGATGTTAGCCTATCCCAAGTTTCCCCTTCACTGCTTCGACGCTTCGTCCGTGTTTCAGAGCGTGTTCGATTCTCTCCATGTTATATTACACCGGATACCTTACGCTTAATAATCAACTTCAAAAGCTCTACCAACTCTAGTCTGTTCTTGAGGATTTCATGCTTTGTTGCTTTTAATGAGGTTCTTCGTTTTCTGGGACAGATTGCCATTGTCCTGTCTAACTACCGTTCCTCCAACTTCCACTGGATACTCGGTAACTATACTTGTCTGATTATCATTCATTCCGTCACGCTAAGGCTGGTTTTTTTAATAAGAGCCGAGTACCTGTTGTGAAGCGAGACTCTGAATTCATGTACTTTCCCTCTCAGTGCTAGCTCATTTATTAGCGCCTTGCGTATCATTTTCGCTCCTTACTTCTTCAAGTGTAGGCGAATTCGAGACCATACCATTCTATGGTCACTGCACCGTACTTTGCCAACCACTTCCACATCGTGCACGATGCCTGGGTTTGCACTCATTAAAAGGTCAATTTCGTTCTTATATTCGCCGTTAGGGCTCCTCCATGTCCACATACGGTTTCCTCAGTTTCGGTTGAAGGTATTCAAAATCAGTAATTTATTGCGTTCTGCAAATTCGACTAGTAGCTCTCCTGTGGCATTTCTTGTACCGATGCAATAATCTCCTACATCCTGGTCTCCCTTTAAAGTCTCGATTCAATATAGTATACTGTGTTTTTACCTTGCTCATTGCCGATTCCACGTCTTCATAGAAGCTTTCAACTGAAGCATCATCATTGCTGTATGTAGGCGCGTAAGCCTGTCCCACCTTCATCTTGTATCTCTTATTGAGTTTAACTACGATACCCACAACCCTTTCATTAACGCTATGGTATTCCTCTATGTTGCACCTATGTTCCAGTGAATGAGGAACCCCACTCCCAGTTCTCTTCTGTCAGCCAAGCCCCGATAGCTAAGGACGTGCCCATTCTGTAGCACCGTATAGGCCTCATCTCTTTTCCTAACCTCACTGAGCTCTATTATATCCCATTTAACACCCTCTAGCTCCTCGAATAGTACAGCTAGACTTGCCTCACTAGATAAGGCTCTAGCAGTTAAACGTTGTCAAGTTCAGGTTTCTATGGCGGCCTGTCCGGATCCAGAGATTCTTAGCACCCTTTGCTGCGTTGCAGATCGGACCACCCCCGTGATCAGTGGCTTCGCAGCTGCTTGGGCCTGAGTGCCGTGAGGTAATTGACGTTTGCATGTGGGAGTTAGTGGCCAGATACTTCACCAGGGTGGCCAATCCTTCTCTGGTGAGACTCCCCTCCACCCTCGTTAGCTCGGGTCCATGGTGTCGCTACACACCTAACGCGTGCTCACGCAGACGCCCCTGTGGTCATTGTATCATTTGTAATGATGAAAGTAGTGGGTCAGGCAAAGCTCGGCAAACACATTGTCAGTGCTAAGCACGAGACGCTCGGCCCGGACTGTGTCGCTGATTTTGCTGGTTAGGCCTACGCTCCTACCTGGTCTCGAATAGCAGTTTTGACTGTCTCAGTTTTTTATTATAATTGGTGAAGTTTGCTGGGTCTCCTTGCAGTCCCAGAGTTGCGAAGCTGGACTCTACCTGCCGCCATGACCATTGAATTTGCCACAAGCCCTCCACCTATGGCTCCCCAGGCCATCGTGTGCTCCGGCGCGGCCCGTCAGCGGTATCCTCCCATATTCAGCGGCACTGATGATCGCCACAACGACGACTGGCTCGCTACTTACGAACTCGGGAGTGTCTTGAACAAATGGGATGAAGCCACGAGACTGGCCACGGTCGGCATTTACTTCAGTGGCATTGCCCACTTTTGGCTTCGGAACCATGAGACCAACGTTCCCACCTGGACAGCATTCAAGGCAAAGTTCAGCGAAGTCTTCGGTCGTCCTGCTGTCCGCAAGCGTCGAGCGGAGCAGCGCCTTCAGTCGAGATCTCAACTGCCTGGTGAGAATTTCACAAGTTACATAGAAGACGCCATTGATTCGTGCGAACGCCTCGATGTGAACATGACAGAGGTGGACCGCATCAAGCATATTTTTAAGGGTATTGACGAGTACGCCTTCCAGATGCTCATTTCAAAAAGCCCTGTTACTGTCGCCCAATTTACCGAGCACTGCCAAAGCTACGATGGGCTCCTCCGGCAACGTCTCGTCACCCACTGTGCTGTCCCACATCAGGAATCGATGTCTGGCTTAACTCTCTCGCAAGACCCCGTCCAACTCTTGCAGATCAAAGACTTCGTGCGCGAAGAAGTTGCCCGCCAACTCTCGCTCATCTCCAGCCTACCGGAGCGCAGTGCGCCGCTTAGTCCTACACTACGGACTAATATACAAAATCAAGTGTCTGAGGTCCTTCCTTTACAGCTGGTGCCACCAGTCAATGCACCATTGACGTACGCCGAAGTAGCAGCACGACCACGACCACAGACGTTCCAAGCGCCGCCTCCACTGCCTGCTCCTGTATATGCCGCCCAGCCGCCACGACCTCTAGTCCGCCGAGTCCCTAATCCATGGCGCACTGTCGACAACCGATCGATCTGCTTTTCGTGTGGTCTACCTGGACACGTCGCACGTCTGTGCCGCCGCCGCCCACTCTACTCACGTGAAAACCCACGTCCATATGAGAACGATTACACGTAAACTCCTTACACTCCAGACGTCGAATTGTACGCTCCTTGGCCAAGCCACCGGCCAGCTCCTGATCGCTGATTTTCTTCTCCACGTCGACACTCGCTCTCCCCGATGCGCTGACGTCCCACTACAATCGACGCGGAAAACTAAATGACGCAGTTCCCGAGGCAAGAACTGTGTCCTCGTCGCAAAGCACAAGCCCTCTTTGTTTCCTGCCAAATGTAATTAATGCCGTTCTTGAAGGTGTACCCGTACTTGCCCATCTTGATACTGGTGCCACAATTTCTGTCATCGCCGAAAAAGTTTGGTGTTCAATTCGAAAAGTCACAACGCTTTCCTTGGGTTCGTGTCTTCATACTGCCACTGCACAGCCTGTGCAGCGTGTGGCCGCGTGTACTGCCAGACTTGTAATTAGAGGAGTGTCCTACACAGTACTGTTCCTAGTACTCCCGCACTGTTTTATGACAACATTTTAGGTTGGGATTTTCTCTCCCATCACCAAGCTGTCATTGATTGCGCCCGTGCCAAAGTCGTCTTTTGTCCCCTTGGTGATGCGCTAACAGTGCACGATTGTCCTTCCTTCACGAAGTTTTGATCATTAGTGACGACACCCAGATCCCTCCACGTGCTACTGTTTTCGCACCTGTGTCGTGTTCCGCCGTCATCGAAGCTACCGCATTCTTCACGCCTTCCACTGCTTTCGTTCATCGCCACTTATCACCGCTCCCAACCACTCTCCTTACTCTTCAAGGTGGTGTGACCGACGTGCTTGTGGAGAATCCATTCCCATTCACGATTACGCTGCTTCGAGGTGAATGTATCGGTTCGATAGAATCATTCGGAACTATCGCTACACTTGACGTTCCTGATGAATCATCGGAAGTCGGCGCCCTCTCCTGTAGTTCCTTGAATGACCATTCCACTACTGACATTTTCAATCTTATCATCGACGAAGGCCTTAACCCGCAACAAAGATGTGAGCTTTCGAGCCTCCTTGACAAGTTAAGCCATCTTTTGACAGTCACAGCACTACTTTAGGTCGAACATCTACCGTATGCCACCAGATCGACACAGGTAATCACCCACCACTACGGCAGCGACCATACCGTGTTTCGCCGACTGAACGCCGTGTCATCGATGAACAAGTAGGTGACATGCTAAAGCGAGGCGTCGTTCAACTATCACAGTCCCTGGGCGTCGCCGGTTGTTTTAGTTAAAAAGAAGGATGGCAATATGCGCTTTTGCGTAGATTATTGTCGCCTAAACAAAATAACACAAAAGGATGTTTATCCTTTGCCTCGAATCAATGACGCCCTCGACTCTTTACAAGGCGCAGAGTTCTTTTCTTCTCTTGATCTACGCTCTGGGCACTGGCAAGTGCCCCTGAATCCGCATAATAGGCTAAAAACTGCCTTTGTTACACCAGACGGCTTATACGAATTTAATGTGATTCCATTCGGCCTATGCAATGCACCGGCAACATTTGAGCGCATGATGGACACTATCCTACAAGGCCTCAAATGGAACACGTGTTTGTGCTACTTAGACGATGTAGCGGTATTCTCGCCCGATTTTCCCACGCACCTTCGTCGCTTGAAACAGGTTCTACGCTGCCTCTCTGCAGCAGGCCTCTAACTCAACTTGAAGAAGTGTCACTTTGGAGCACGCAAGCTGACCATTCTCGGACACGTCGTGTCGAAGGACGGCGTTCTTCCTGACCCCGCTAAGCTACGTGCTGTTCGCGAGTTCCCTAGGCCCGCGTCTCTCAAACAGCTGTGTAGTTTCATTGGGCTTTGCTCATACTTCCGCCGCTTCGTCCGAGATTTCGCCTCGATCATGGCGCCTCTGACAGACCTACTTCACGGAGACCGCAATTATCTGCGTGGTCTTCAGCCTGCCACAGTGCCTTTGCAAAGCTCCGTGAACTGTTAAAGACCACCCATACTGCGTCATTTCGATTCAAGAGCTCCCACAGAAATCCACACAGATGCTAGTGGTGTCGGTCCACTGTACCCGCCCAGCAAAAGCCTGGTTAACAAGAAAATATTGTTGCGTACGAGAGCCGCACTCTTACAAGAACAGAAGCAAATTATTGGGTAACTGAGAAAGAATTCCTAGTGATTATCTAGGCCATTACAAAATTTTGGCCTTACCTGTATGGCCACCCTTTCGATGTTGTTACCGACCACCGCGCGATCTGCTGGTTATCCATCCTCAAAGATCCCTTCATACGCTTGGCACGAAGGGCTTTACGGCTCCAAGAGTATGACATCCGTGCCATTTATCGCTCAGGCCAGAAGCATGGCGATGCCGACGCTCTCTCGCGTTCGCTTGTTTCTACTGATATTGCGAGTGTCTCCATCCAAGACAACTTCCTTCCACTATCAGGACCTGGCTGCGGAACAGCGCAAAGATTGTAGATTGCGTCTCTGATGGAATACCTATCTGAAACACTCGCCCACTCGCCATCTCGAGCGCTACACAGACAACACTCTCATTTCGCCATCCGTGATAGAATACTTTATCGCCGCAACTACCACCCTGACGGCCGCAAATGGCTAGTCGTCATACCCGGGCATCTCCGTGCCAGCATATGTGCTGCTTTTCATGCCGATCCGCAGTGTGCACACGCCGGTTTGTTTAAAAACTACGCCAGGCTACGTTTTCGGTTTTATTGGCGCAGCATGTACACATTCGTTCAAAAGTACATTCGATCTTGCACAGAGTGCCAACGCCGCTAGCACGATCCTAGCCTTCCTACTGCACCAATGCAGCCGTTACTGTGCCCAGTGCGACCACCATTCGACCGGGTTGGAATAGACCTTTATGGTGCTCTGTCATATACATCAGCTGGGAATTGCCGGATTATTGTAGCGATCCACCATCTCACGAGATATGCATAAACGGCCGCTCTACCAGCCGAGACGGCACGTCACGTTGTGTCTTTCCTGCTCCAACGTTTTGTTCTGCGTCATGGCGCTCCACGTGAACATTTGAGCGACCGAGGCTGCGTCTTTCTCGTGGATGTTATTCAAGAACTTCTTGCTGAATGCCATGTGATTCACCGCTGTACTACCGCATATCGCCCACAAACAAATGGCTCGACCGAGCGTTTCAAACGTACTCTTGACGACAAGCTTTCTATGTATGTCACCTCCGACCACACCAACTGGGATCTTATCCTTCTCTACGTAACGTACGCTTATAAAACGGCACCTCAAGCGACGACAGGCTTTTCTCCCTTATTTTTACTTTTACACAAGAACAAGGGCTACAGAAATTTTGTCACGACAATGGACGGTCCAACTACCAGTTTTCGCCCAACTCTCTTGTTTGGCTGTAGGTGCCCCCCAGTGCTGCTCCTGGTACCTCTACAAAGTTTGTCAGCAGGTACCATGGACCTTATCGCGTCATAGAACAAACTTCTGCTGTTAACAACCTCATCGAACCCCTCGCGGCCACTGTGGACCTGCGCCGCAGAGGCCACGAAATCGTACATGTGGATCGCCTCGAACCGTTTCACGAACCAATTGTTCTCACGACACTTTAGAACACTTACTTGGCACCGTCTTCAGCGAGGGGGAAATATGTAATGACCAATGTTGTGGGTCATGCAAAGCTAGGCAAACACATTGTCAGTGCTAAGAACGAGACGCTCGGCCCGGACGTTGTCGCTGATTTCGCTGGCTAGGCGTACGCTCCTACCTGGTCTCGAATAACAGTTCTAGCTGTCTCAGTTCTTTATTATACATTTATACTGTATATTAAATTCATGCTTTTCAACTGCTTCTTCCCCAACTAATGCTTAAATTCTGCTGGATAGTCTCGGATGAAAACAAGAAACCAGACCAGGGAAAGCAATAAAGTGCTTCATTATAACAGACGAGAGTATTGCTGTGGTTCAATGTATAGCTGAATTTTTTAAAGGCACTAATGTGGATTTCATGTGGGTGTTTACATAGCATAATTGTGTTGTGCTACTTTTGTTATCGCAGGAAGCACCTCCCAAAAGCAGAAGGATGTAAGCCACAAGTTCTTTTCAACGAACGGATCAGATGCCTGAGAGCCGCAGGCCAGCTGCTTCTGGCCTACACAGACAGTGCAGCCACCACAGTAATGTTTTTGCAAAGGGGTGAGGCATTCCTGTATTGCATAGAGTGAGCATGCGAATTGTGTTTTATAGTTTATAGGGATATGTCTGCAAAAGCAGTTCCCTGCATAGTGTGGTTTACATTCTCTGAAAGTGCCATTATGCAGAATTGGAATTCATACAGAGTGCTGCAGCAATCGCATTGTGTTAGTATCACAGAAGCTTCATTTCGAAAAACAATTATGGTGACCCCTTCATTGCCTGACCAGTGTATACTGTTCGCTAGCGAACTGATGTGATTTTGCACTGACTGTCGGTTGGTTCTCTCTGCAACATGAAATAGTGTTTTGGCCCTCAAATTGCGCCATATAGATTGTGTCGTTATGAGGCATACTGCATATTTCTCACCTATTCCTCTCAGAGTACTTCCTCACCATGCCGATCTGGCACAGTGGCACATCAACAAGGCCTTGCTTAGTTGATTGCAGCATGTTGGTTGCACAATCACTGACGTCATGCTCGTGTCCATGTGACTGTAGTCATGATGGTAATGTATGCGTACCCTTCTTCACGATGAGAAAGATGGAGAAGCCGAGTGAGAAACTGAAAACAGCTACAATGTGTATTTTATTGACTCTGCCTCCATCATTTCATCATAGGAACACAAAATTTGTGGCAACGTGCTAACATTTTACAATTTTGCAGTTATCAGAAATTTCAGACGATGGGGTTGTTTAGTAGCTCTTTACATTTCAAATATGAATGCTCAATTTATGCACTGCATGGCTTTGTTGATTTATATTTTGCAATGGTTATCTGTGCACTAGTCTGCAGCTTCTGTTAATATTTATGTGTTGGTATTACAAAACATTCTGTATGTTCAAATATGTACCATCAACAGCAAAAGTTTGCAGGACACGAAATGTTTGATGAAGCTGAATGCTCACTTTGTATGAGAATGTAAGTTTGAAAGAAATATTCCATACTGCACTTCGCATTCCGACCAATGCAGTCACCAGTCTAATTACAAGCGTTAAGTACCGGCATAGCAAAAATTCGCATTCGTTGTGGATTCAACATCTACCAAGCTTTTCCTGTTGATAGTACGTACTTTCATGGATTTTTCATGACACTAGAGCCACCTCCTTTCCCCCATTTTGCATCTACATAGCTGTCAGTTCAGTGCTTTGCTGCTTTGTTTACCTAATACTTATTCAACCAGCGCATCTGAAACAGTGCTTTGGGTGTACTTGCATCACTAACTGTTCAATATTTTATTTGTTATGGAGCTTTTTTCGGTCTTTAGTCTTTTACTTTTTGGCGTCATAACTGCTGTTTTAAGAGCCATCTGTAGATATCAATATTGACTCTACTAAGCTTTGGTTCAGAAAGAATAGCTGAACAGTTGTCAAGGTGCATGGCCTGTGTCACAGCATTCTAGGTTACGAGAAATAGATTCTCGGCCAGATAATATGTGGCTCCTTGATAGTTGCGTGTCTTGCTTTTACTAAGAGCTCTTTTCATAGCCCTAAAATTTATCTTACGTTGCTTACAGCTACGCTACCATGTGAACTACCCCAGCGCTGAGTGCATTTGATCTTTAGGGCCGCAGTTGTACTTTTGAAAGAGGCGAAATTGCTAGAGGCCAAAGTGCTTTTGAATTGACATTCACAATCAGAACCTCATTATTATTGTTACATCAAGTGAAGAAAGTGGTAATTCTAGATTGTATACATAGTTCAAATAAGAGAGGTGAGATGCTTAGTAGCTTGGTACACGTTAAGAAGCCAGGGCACGCAAACGTGGACTCGAAAGAGTAGTCAAAACACTGCAAACACCAACTGGAACAGTTGACATTAAGCTAGAAACGAAAAAAGGCAAGTGGCGATATCGATCAAGACGACATGCCTGTTGGTCTATGGGAGACCGGTCTCAGCATTTCATTTATTCGTTGAGTTATTCTATGGTTGGCTCACACATGCACTACCACACGCCGCTATGCCAATCCTCCACCATTAGATGCATTTTTTCATTTCTATGCTTGTACTAAACTGCATGATTCGAATTTCGACAAGCATTTTCATCGTGATATAGAGATAGGTTTAATGATGGGCCTCTGGTTAACTCTCTGATATGTTTCGTTAGTCTGCCTTCTCATTGTTAGTTGGCATTTGAAGTGTCCTGACTCAACGGGGCAGACCACGCCGATAATTCACCTGCGTCGTCTTCAGAAAAGCCAGTGGCAGCTTTTTAAGTACACCAAGAAACAGGAAAGCGTTCTCTGTCCGGTGGGAAAGTGGCAAAGTCTGGCCAGCAACTCAACGGGGTAGACAATGGTATGCTGAACATCCGGTAACGTTACTTAACCTGCACGTGTTCTTTAGGTGTAGATTACAATTGGCGTCTCTCATAATCATATGGTGGTTTTGGGACGTTAAACGCCACATATCAATCAATCTATCAGGTGTAGATTACAAGACATATTACAGTGATATCAGACCCTGCGCAAGCAGTCCACACTGAAGGAAGTTTTCCCCATCAGTGCACTGCCTTGTAGTCTGCAGAAATAACACAGACAGTGCTACCTCAGCTAGATGTGAAAATGTATATTGGCATGGGCAACGCAATGCTAGAGTGTACATGAACAAGCACTTGAGCATTGCTTATGTTCACTCTGGAGTGGTGAAGTTAGCTGCATAGCGAAGACACTGCTACTACCAGGGGCACCCTTGGGTGCTATATTTGCAAGCGTAGGCCATGCGAAGGCGCTAAAGTAGATTGAGCATGTCTAGAGAACACTAAACATGTCGAGTCATAATTAGTGAGAAAAGACAAAGGATAATAGCAAAGGCAATGACATGCACCAGTGTAACTTTTGTGTGGGGCCTTGCCATTCACCTGTTAGTTCACGTCGCATAAGTGCACACAAACAACAAAATCAGGATGTTGATGTCAAAAAAAGCATTCCATTCACCTGTACCTAAAATATTTCAAACATTTTTTTTTCTTTTTGACAGAAGATTGCTTGACTAATGTAGGGCAATTTTAGGTCTTTGTCGACGGGCTGTAGTTGGTATATTTTGAGATAAGTGTACAAATACTAAAAGTATTTGCAGCGCTAAGAGTTTGACAAGAAAAAACATGCCAAGTACATAGACTTGCGCTGACTTCCAATTGAAGTTTGTTTACAAGCACATAGCTAGTTTTTACATGTGTGTGGGCACATTATCAACACCTCCAAACCCAATTAAAGGTGACCAAACAAAAAAGGCATTCCTTTTTCATTTACATACACACGTAGAGCACCTAAGCATCTGGAGCTTAATTTCCTAAAGTGAGCAACTTCTATTTTTTTCTTCTCTTTATTTTCGCACCCCCTTGCACGGTAAAAATGTGGCTTGCAATGTTGTGTGTGAAGTCCGAATTCAGAAAACGCTGGTGTCACGCCTCTTCAGAGAGCCTGAATAATCGGTTGCAAGGATTAGACGCTGCAGACTATCCCTCTTTCAGTGTCACTGCCGTGTGTATATCAGTCCTACAGGACCTAAAGAAATAGAAATCTGTTCAACACAAATCAATATATAAAAAAGACTGCTGGTGATCCCATGCATTCAGAAATTCTCCCACGAGCCTAATTGGACGCTTAAGAGATATGATGGCTTTGTTTGGCGCAATGAAAGTGAGATTTTATTGTGGGGGCGTTTGAATATTTGAAATAGTGAATGCGAATAAAATACCTTCTTTCATTTGGGCACATTAAACTTCAAAAATGCACATTCGAATTTTTCTGAATATATGAACTAGTAATTAGAACAAATGCCATGCGTTGTAGTTAATAAATTGTTGTTATGGGGCATTTTAGTTAATAACCAAAAAGAGATTTTTTATATTCATCCCTAAAAAATATGGCATCATCTGGATAGCAATACCGTGTGTTGGCAAGTGCATAGGAGTTTTCTAAGCCATTAAAAATGGTTTTAAAGACTGCGCCTTCATTATAATGTGCAGGCTCTATTCTTTGTTTCTGCGTGTCTGCATTTTTTAAAATAACATAGCTTTGGCTAGGTCGGATGAATATGTTCACGCGACTTCATACCAATTTCGTACAGTTTATTGCAAATTTTCCACTAAAACACTTTTAGCATAATTATTGCTTTAAAGTGTAAGCACATTTAAGGTATATTTAAACGAAAAACCATGCTTTTCTTATAATTGTTTTGAAACTTTTTCCAACTTGATGTATCTTTCTTTTCTTGAAGGCAATTCGACTGATCACACTCAAAAGTCGCGTAAGATGACTTATGGCACCTCACGAGGAAAAAAAGTGAAGATGCACAAGATTCCAAATTATGCGACATTTCACTGGTTTACACGCTCAGTGGCCCTTGTGCTGGTGTTAAATTGCAGCACACTTTTTATTATAGATATTTTTTCTCACTTTGTTACACAAGCAGATGTGACTTTCTTTCTACTGAGCAGAACATTGGCATCGCCTTTGCTTGATGCGTGATCTGGTGCTCATGAGTGGCAGCATGATAGTTCTTATCTGAGGAACTAGGGGCATCTGCTTACGAGTTTGGGAAGTATACAAAAGCACCTGGCTCACCAGGCGATAAAGGGACTTCATATGACTATGCCCATTCTGAAACTTATATTGCCTGCTTTTTATATTCCGAAGCTGTTGAAAAGGTCAAAGTTGCATTCACTGCTGTGAAAGCAGAACCGTGAGTGTAATGAACTGTTTGCAAGGAGGGCTATCGGCGTAGCTATCTTTACTCGGTTTTGTTGGTGGATGGAGTCACTTTTCTAGTGGCTTCTCAGTTTGAAAAAGTCTGCTCCACGTATGTAAAGGGCTATTAGGTGAAGTTGGTGTTACATATTTTTGCACTTCGGTAAGCTTACATCACCTTGCATTTGAGGAGAATTGGACGAGCAGAGGGGTGACCGAAATGTTTATGGAAGTGTAGCAGCTGCAGGGTGCGCAGCGCTGCGAGTTTTGCAAATTATGATTGCCGCAGGCCTTTTGCACATGCTACAAAGCTTGTTTAGGAGGGAAAAAAACAATAAAAAAACTGCCAGAGCCTGTTTACTAGCCTTTTAACCACTACCAAGGGGGCTTTACGCTGTGCCATAAAGTACTTGGTCATGAAAAGTCGGTGTTCAGCCTCTTTGAAAAGCCCTAGATTTTCTAAATTACTGTAGAGTCCTCTACTTGTGGTTTTGGCATGTAATATTCAAATATATATATATATATATATATATATATATATATATATATATATATATATATATATATATATATATATATAGCAGCGATGGCGTAGTGGTTAGAGCATCAACCTCGCTTGCAAAAGGTCTGTGGTTTGAATGCCGGTTGCGCGCAGTTCCCAACCGGATAAAGAAAAATCTACGTGGTGAAGGAACTGCATTAAGAGGCCTGGGGTGCGGCCTCACCTGTGACCACCACCGGCAACGCACTCCCTCGCCAGAGAAGGATTGGACACCCTGGTGCAGTATTTGACCACTACCTCCCACATGCATACGTCAATTAACTCGCGGCCCTCAGTCCCCAGCAGCTGCGAAGCAACTGACCACGGCGGCGGTCAGATCTGCAACGCAGCAGACCGGTGCTAAAAATTTCTAGATCTGGACAGGCCGCCTTTCCAACCTGAACTTGGCAATGTTCAACGCTAGAACCTTATCTAGTGAGGCAAGTGTAGCTGTACTATTCGAGAAGCTAGAGGGTGTGTAATGGGGGGCTCAGTGAGGTTAGGAGGACAGAGGAGGACGATATGGTGTTACAGAATGGGCACGTTTTTTGCTATCGGGGCTTGGCTGATAGAAGAGAACTGGGAGTGGGGTTTCTAATTCACAGAAACATAGCTGGCAACATAGAGGAATACTATAGCAACAATGAAAGGGTGGTACGTATCGTAGTTAAACTCAATAAGAAATACAAGACGAAGGTGATACAGGCTTACGCACCTACGTCCAGCCTTGATGACGCATCAGTCGAAAGCTTCTATGAAGACGTTGAATCGGCAAAGAGAAATCTAAACACAGTATACTTCAATGCAAAGGTAGGGAAGAAACTGGCTGGAAGCCATGCAGTAGGAGATTGTGGCATCGACACTAGAAATTCCAGAGGGGAGCTACTAGTAGAATTCGCAGAACGCAATAATTTACAGATTTTGAATACCTTCTACCGAAAGTTAGGGAACCGTAAGTGTACATGGAAGAGCCCTAATTGCGAAAATCAAAACAAAATAGGCTTTATGCTGAGTGCACATACAGGCATTATGCAGGATGCGAAAGTGCTTGGCATGGTAGGATGCAGTGACTATAGGAGGATACGGTCTCGAATTCACCTGGACTTGAAAAAGGAACGACAGAAACTGATATGCAAGAAGCCAATCAATGAGCTAGCACTGAGAGGGAAAGTAGAGGAATTCAGAGTCTCACTTCCAAACAGGTACTCGGCTCTTTATGGGGAAACCAACCTTAGCGTAGAGACAATGAATGATAATTTGACGAGTATCTATACGGAGTGTGCAATGAAAATTGGAGGCATGGTTGTTACAGAACACTGGCAAGCTTTCCCAGGAAATGAAGAATCTCATTAAGAAGCGTCAAAGCATGAAAGTCTCAAGTACAACACACAAAATAAAACTGGCAGAGCTGTCAAAGTTGATTAATAAGCGTAAAGTCTCCGATGTAAGAAGGTATAACAAGGAGAGAATTGAACACGCTCTGAAAAACAGAGGACATGTCAAAGCAGTGAATAGGAAACTTGGGATAGGCGAAATTCGGGTCTATGCACTAAGGGACAAATAAGGCAAAATAACTACCAATATGAATAGGATAGTTAAATTAGCGGAGGAGTTTTACAGATATCTGTACAGCAGCCGGGACAACCACGACCTTGATACTATAAGAACTAGCAGTAACCCAGATGACACCCCACCAGTAATGATTGAAGAAGTCAGAAAAGCTTTGGAGAGCATGCAAAGAGGCAAAGCTGCTGGTAAGGATCAGGTAATATCAGATCTGCTGAAAGATGGAAGACAGATTGTGTTAGAAAAACTAGTAACCCTGTTTACGAGGGGTTTCCTGACGAGAAGAGTACCAGACTCTTGGAAGAACTCTAAGATCATCCTAATACATAAGAAAGAAGCTGACAAGGATTTGAAGAATTACAGGCCGATCAGATTGCTCTCCGTAGTCTACAAGCTATTCACAAAGGTAATTGCTAACAGAATCAACACAATATTAGAATTCACTCAAACCAACAGAACAAGCAGGATTTAGAACAGGCTGCTCAACAATCGACCACATTCATACTATCAATGAGGTAATATAGAAATGCTCAGAATATAACCAACCACTTTACATAGCTTTCATAGATTACGAGAAAGCGTTGGTTAAGTAGAAATATGAGCAGTCATGCAGACACATCGGAATCAGGGCGTCGATGAAGCATATATAAACATCCTGGAAGAAATCAACTGGGGATCAAATGCTATCGTAGTGCTTCATTAAGAATTACAACAGAATACGAATCAAGAAGCGTGTAAGGCAGGGGGACACAATCTCCCCAATGCTATTTACAGCGTGCTTACAGGAGGTTTTCAGAGGCCTATAACGGGAAGAGGTAGGGATAAGAGTTAATGGAGAGCACCTTAGTAACCTGCGCTTCACCGATTACATTGCTTTGCTGAGTAACTCAGGGGACGAATCGCAACTCATGATTACGGAATGAGACAATGAATGGGCAAAAGTGGGTCTTAAGATTAATCTACAGAAAACAAAAGTAATGTACAACAACCTCAGAAGAGAGCAGCGCTTCGACATAGGTAATAGTCCACTTTAAGTTGTCAAAGACTTTGTCTACTTATGGCAGGTAATAACCGCGGAGCCGAACCACGAGATTAAAGTAACAAGAAGAGTAAGAATGGGGTGGAGCACATTTGGCAAGCACTCTCAAATCATGACAGGTAGATTGCCACTATCCCTCAAGAGGAAGGTATATGACAGCTGTATCTTGCCGGTACTGAGCTACGGAGCAGAAGCCTGGAGACTTACAAAGAGCGTTCAGCTTAAATTGAGGACGACGCAGCGAGCAATAAAAGAAAAATGGTAGTTGTAACCTTAGGAGACAAGAAGAGGACAGAGTGGATTAGGGAACAAACGGGGGTTAAGAATATCATAGTTGAAATCAAGAAGAGGAAATGGACATGGGATGGGCATGTAGTGCGTAAATAGGACAACCGCTAGTCATTAGGGGAACTAACTGGATTCCTAGAGAAGGCAAGCGGGTAAGGGGGAGACAGAAGGTTAGGTGGGCAGATGAGATTAAGAAGTTTGCTGGTATAAAATGGCAGTAGCAAGCACAGGACCGAGTTAACTGGCGGAACATTGGAGAGGTCTTTGTCCTGCAGTGGTTGTAGTCAGGCTGATGGGGATGATGACTCACCTGCGGCCATGTTTGCATGCCCAGTTTTTTCAACATGTATGCATATGATGCGTAAGGAATATAGGTTATTGAGTGAGTATTAAGAAGGTAAATTTATGTCTAGTGTAAAATATTGTTTCTGTTTTCTTCTGTTAGACTCATTGCTTAACAATGACTGGGCATTATTTTGGAGCTTGCTAATGGGCTATGTGATATGCATACAAAAAGCAGCAGCTGTTAGCATGCCTTCGAGACTGCTACCTCATGAGGCAGAGAAAGTCAAGTTTTGTTACATGGGGCATGCTAGAAAAGTGAATTGTTTTTTTTTTTCTCGGCAGACATTCTACAAAAACTGGCCCAGAAACCTCAGAAACTGTGACTGATCACTCACCTGTAAGTATTTGAGAGTCCATGGTCTTGTCAGCTTAGTCTATGAAGTGGTCTCTTGACCATTTGCAATATTTTCCGAAACTGGTGCTTTGGTGCCTCAATGTGGGAAGAAGTTGTTCGAGCACTATTTTCGGGGAAACATTTTCTAATACAGCAGAGGCATTTCAAACCATTTGCTCAGAAATTGAGTTATGGGGGGAAATAACTGACACATGTTTGTTGCTTCATGCTCTTACCACAGTCTTTGTTTCTTTGTCAGCGAAATTTCATGGCTATGGTATCGAAATAATTTTTGTTTCAATGTGTGCTAATGTTGATCGTGAGGAAACATGGCAAAATGGTACTCTGCTGCTGACCCGCAGGTCGCGGGATAAAGTCGCGGCTGCGGCAGCTGCATTTCCGAGTGAGGCGGAAATGTTGGAGGCCCGTGTGGTCAGATTTGGGTGCACGTGAAGGAACGCCAAGTGGTCGAAATTTTCGGAGCCTTCCACTTCGGCGTCTCTCATAATCATATGGTGGTTTTGGGACGTTGAACCTTACATATCAATCAAATGAAACAAGGCAAAATTCAGCGTTTTTCGTGTATTCTTTACAAGAGTGATCTTTTCTTGTAGAATAAAATTACATTGTTTGTTTTAGGTGCATTTACTCAGAGTTCAAATTTTTTTATTTACAAATACTGCTGGCCAGAGGCCAAACAGGAAGGGCAAGATAATACAGTTGTCATACCCATTTCAAAACAACATCAACAATAAATAAAGTGGAAAGCGTGACATATTTATACAAAAGCAACAAAAGGAAAGAGGGGGGAGGGAAAAGAGGAAATAGTTGGAATAGTTTAGAAAAACCACTTCAAATTTCAGCGTAAATAAGATCGGGAGACTATAAACTGCTTGCAAGCAAATCGTTCCACTCTTCAATGGTACGAGGAAAGAAGGAAAATTTGAACAAGTTAGTACGAGCAAAGTATGGTGTTAAAGAAAGTGCGTGTGAATGCCGAGTCTGGCGTGTTCTTAGTGGTGTGAGGTAGGGGTCAGGGTTCAGAGCAAATTTGCGGTTAGAAAGTTGGTACAAAAATTTGAGACGTAAGAATCTGCGTCTCGACTGCAAAGATATGATACCATTTGAAAGCATTACACTAGTTACAGAACTACCAGGCTTGTAAAGAGAATAAATGAAACGAACTGCCCTCCGCTGAATTTTTTCTAATGCATCAATGTTAGTTTTAGTATAAGGATCCCAGGCAACGCATGCATATTCTAATTTAGGGAGAATCAAGGATTGGTAAGCTAAAAATTTCACTTTCGTAGGAGCATCCTTAAGTTTGTGCCTTAGCATGCATAATTTGCGGAAAGCTGCGGAAGAAACTTGTTTAATGTGGGAATTCCAACTTAAATTATTCGTTAGAGTGACACCAAGATACTTGTATTCCTTAACTTCTTTAAGAGGTTGGTTAGAGAGCGTGTAGTCAGTTAGTACTGGCTTTTTCTTGTTAGTGACACGGAGCAGAACTGATTTATCCAAGTTTAGTTTCATCCCCCATTGATTGCACCATAGACATATATTGTTTAGAGTGGAGAGCTGCTTGGTCATTAGAACTATTTATCGAGTTAAAGAGAATACAATCATCTGCAAAAAGTCGAACGTTAACAGGTGGGTTTACACAATTTACTACATCGTTACAGTATATCAAAAATAGTAGGGGACCGAGTACACTGCCCTGTGGGACACCTGAAGTAACCGGCAGAAGAATTGAGTTCTGATTATTAATGCACACAAACTGGGAGCGATCAGACAGGTAGTTACAAATCCAGGCTAATAGAAAATTTTGAAGTCCAATAAGCTATAATTTAACCATAAGTTTATCATGGGGGATGCAGTCGAAAGCTTTGCAGAAATCTAGGAATATGACGTCTACTTGGCCACCCTTATCAATCCAATCACAGATGCAAGAGAATGAATGACTGTACATAACTGAGTTGTTGTCGACAAGCCCTTTCGAAAACCATGCTGATACTGAGATAAAAAGTTTTGCTCATCTAGGTGTTTTTATATGAATGTTGTGACAATGTGTTCTAACATTTTGCTACAAGACGATATAATCGAAATTGGCCGATAATTGAAGACAAGAAGAGGGTCTCCCTTTTTGGGAATTGGCTTGACTTGAGCAAATGAAAATACTTCTGACTCTAAAAATTAGACGCCTTCACACATTTTTACCCTGTGTTCTTTGGCTAATAAAACAGTCATTAAAGCATAGACGGGAAGGGTGAGCATTAAATTGAGAAGGCTTACTGTCCATATCTTAAAATTCTAACAAACACTACATGACAGTTGTCTTATGATGGCAGAAGTTGAGGGTGGACGCGGCTTTGGCAACGCGAAACTTGGCCAAAAAATTGATTTTTTGAAAATTTCGTTTTCACATTCTGTGAACCCTATTCTATCTAATTGCGAAGTTTCGTTCCTGAAAACAGAGTAGAATTGACGTAAAATATTTTTATGAAAGCTAGAGTGGCGATGAATTTCACGGAAATTGCGAAAAAACAGCGTTTTTTCAGCCGCGATATCTCTGCAACCGCGTAACTAAGAGCCGCCATGTTTCTCTCTATGGATAGCGCCATTCTTCCGTTTCCAACTTGCTGCATCTGGCGGCTGAACCAGGCAAGAGCAAGCGCACAGCAAGTTAAAAATTGAAGGTACCACGACGATTTCGGCTGGCGGCGCGCGTCACATGACTGTACGGCGGCTCCGTATTGGTCGCCTGTGCGGTCGCCCATAGCAATCGGCGCAAAGGTTGTCTACTCTATGCGCTGATTGTACTGACGGGCTGCTTATTGCGAGTGTTTTCAACTTGTCGCGGCGTAATTTCGAGATCACAACGTGCAGTGATAAGACCGACGCTCGTGAGAGAGAAACTTTGTTGTCCAGTTTGGCGCATCGCAGTTTCGAGATAGGTTCTCACATGCGGTCGTGGACCGGCGATCGTTCAAGAAGAAACGCAAGACTTCGCAGCGATTTGGTGCTCGTAAGCGGAAGCCACGGACCGTGAAAAAGAAATTCAGTGTGGTGACTTTTGTAAGCAGCGATGACGGTGTGCGGCATGACGAGGACTCGCAGCCGAGCACAAGCATGCACGGAGCATGGTCCGCGAGTATCGATGAAACAGTTGATATGCCGCAGGAGCACTGCTTTATGCAGTCAAAGGAAACATCTGTTCGACGTTACGCGCAGGCTGTAGACATCGCGGATGCTCAGCCAAGTACTTCGCACGTGGATTCAAGGTCCTCTACCAGCACTATCAGTAGCACGATACGGGTCCGATTAGAGCCTCGTTTCGTGTCAGCGGAGGCATTTCGCAAACGCACTGCGGCTGTTCAGGAGTCTCTAAGAAGCAGTGTCTGCGACGGAGCGCAAGATGTCACTGATGGACAAAGGGGACGAGAGTGACATCGAAACGAGAGACGAAGATGAGTTTTTCCTCGCGCAACGTGTGGCCCTGAATAGTCTGTTGGGCAGCGCCCTGTGCCTGCTATGCAAAGAGCCGGGACTCAAGATGAAGCACGGAACGAAGCACGGGTTAGCAGTAAAGATGGTGCTCACCTGCACTGCTTGCGGCGTGGACGCAAAAGATGCGAGGTCGTCGCCGCGAAAGGAAAACAGCAGGTCATTTGAAGTGAATATTCGGACCATGCAAGCTATAAAAACGATTGGAAAGGGATCAGCTGCGCGCAGTGATTTTTGGTCAGTGATGAATGTATGTATGTGAATTCACCACAAGACTTTTCAAAGGCTTCTCAAGAAGAAATTCCGACCTGCTGGCGCGGCAGCTGCAGCAAATGTGTTTTCCGACGCTGTTGCAGCCGTTCGCAATGTGTACAACCAAATGGAAGGAACACCCACCAAGAATGTCGCGATGGTGTACGACGGGACGTGGATGACTCGCGGCTACGCGTCCCACATCGGCGTGGGCACGGTCATTGAGTTTTACAACGGAATAAAGCTTGACAGTGTTGTCCTGTGAAATTACTGTCATGTATGTGCTGTGGGCCACAGAGAAACTGATCACTGCTACAGTGAGTGGAAGGAACCGCATCTTTGCCAAAAAAACACTTAGGCAAACTCAGGCCAAATGGAAGTCGAAGCAGCCCTCATACTGTTTCATTGCTCAGTAAAAAAAATGACCTGCGCTACACAACCATAGTTTGCGATGGCGACAGCCGTACTTTCTTAGCTTTGTGTCAGGACCAGAATAATGGTTTTATACCCCTGAAAAAAAGATTGTATCAATCATGTAGAAAAAAAGATGGGCACAGCCCTTCGGACCGCCGTCACAAAAAGCAAAAGAGATCAACCTATTGACGGAAAAGGTGGCCTTACACAAATTTTATTCAGGCAACTGACTGACTATTATGGCCAAGCCCTCAGGCATTATGATGAAGTTGATGATATGCACCGAGCGGTCATGGCTACATTCTACCATACCACTTCATCTGACCAGGACCCACACCACGAACTTGTCCCCCAGGTCCTGACAGCTAGACACCGGGCTGCAGAAGCTAGAGGTGAACAACAGCCACCCCATAAGTACCACCTGGGACGACATGTTGCTGGGGCCCTGCTGCCTGTGTACCAGCGACTTTCGGACCCGCAGCTTGTTCAGCAGTGCCAGGGCAAAAAAACTCAAATAGCTGCCGACTGCCTGCACTCAATTATTTGGTCGATTCTGCCCAAAGAAGAGCATGCCTCATTAATAGCTGCAGAAACTGCTGTCAGTGAAGCAATCTTCAAATATAATGCTGCGAGCCTCCATGCCTTCACCCATCTATGCACATCTCTTGCTCTCCAACCTGGACGCTATGCACTTCGTAGAGCAGCCGAAAAATATGCCATGCGGAAAAAAAAGGCTGTGAAAGCTCATCAGGCGAAAGGTCAGATGGCCAAGCGAAGCCGCACTGATAAGAACGCTTAGGACTATAGCCCTGGTGCCTATTAGGCATGTAACCGTGACGCAAAACTTTGAACATCGTTTTCTCGATACCGTTTTTTCGGCGAGTAGCTCAAGAGATATCAGAGAGATATCAGCTCATGGAGCAGATACCTCCACAACTACTTGACAGATTTTTATGTGTGTTTTTTTGTAATGCTCTTTGAACTATGCTTCAGGAGGCTGTGTTCTTATTTTTGGAATTTAGCTTTTTAAAAATATTTGGTAGGGTTTCTTGCTTGTAGTGCAAATGTGCTCATTGGAGTATCAGTGGAGAAAACATTAACTAAAAGTTTTAGTGTTGCAAAAAAATTATTTTGAAAACGCAGCCCTTTGCAGCATACATTCGTTTCTGCACATATTGTTTACCAACTTTTTATGTCATTTTTAAAACTCTTCAGCCGCTCCACGAGGTCCAGTAATAAAATTATTTGTGTCTCAGGAGGTTTTCGTGATATCAATTTGAAATTTTTATGGCAGCATATTGAGGTCATTCTTAGTCTTTGTGCCAATTTTCATCAAGATCTAACCCGGAAGAAGAAAGTTTGTTCCGAAAGGCACGTCCCCCCTTATGTTGACGGGGGGGGTCTTGAATGAAGGTCAAATCATTAAAGAAAGTTTGTTTTTCGAGCCAATCAAGATTTGTCAAGATTACGTTGTTTTGAATGTCTGAGCAAAAATCGTTTGTCTAAGTCATGGCAGTAACCTTGATACGGTTGTCTGCTCTGGTGAATGGATGTCCTCTTGTCGAATCGCTCATTTTTAGTGTAGCACTCTGAAACGCGGTTCCGAACACACAGCGCGGTTTATTAATACATCTCCGCCATTGTTCCAACTACTTCTTCTTTCTCCTCCGCAGACTACCCACTACTAGCTTATGTCCTAAGGGTGTCGTGCCAGAAGAAGAAAAAAGTATGCCACAGATAGCCCCCCCCCCCCTTGCAGACAAGTGGCCGTGGGCGCTTGAAGAAAAAAAAATGATCAGACGGAGCTTGTCAGAATGGGTGTCGGCTTGATCCTTTCAATGCTGACTGTGTCTTCATGCCCAATACGCAGGATTGTAAAGTGATGTTCAGAACGCTTGATGACTGGGAAAGGACCGTCATAGCGAGGTTGAAGAGCACGGCGAGACGCATCGACACGAACAAAAACGTATGAAGATTTCTGTAGGTTTGCCAGCAGAAAAACGTCGTTCTTAGTGTGAGCAGAAGTTGGTGATGGGCGTAAGTTTTGCATGAAGATCCGCAGACGCTAGACGAAAGAAGGATCCAAAATAGGCGTAGTAACGGGGCTGACGTGGTCATCAGGCAAACCTAGTGTGCAGCCATAAACCATCTCGGCTACAGAGCAGGCAAGTTCTGGCCGAAGTGTTGAACGCAAGCCGAGAAGCTCGATGGGGAAGTGTGATACCCAATCTTCGGCGTGAGGCTGTGAGGCGACTGCTGCTTTTAGATGATGGTGGAGTCTCTCCACTAAGCCATTTGATGCTGATGATACGCAGTTGTGCGAATATGCGCGCAACCAAGTAAAGAGGTGACAGAGGTGAAAAGCGCTGACTCAAACTGTCTGCTTCGATCAGTAGTCACCGTTGATGGTACACCGAAACGGCTAATCCAGGTAGCAAGAAAGGTACGAGCAACTGTTTCTGCCATGATGTAAGACATTGGAACTGCTTCAGGCCACCTAGTGTACCTGTCAATACACGTAAGCAAATACGTATTTCCCCGACATGGAGGTAATGGCCCGACAATTTCCAAATGAATAGTGTCGAAACGTGCATTAGGGAGAGGGAATTTTCACCGTGGAGGCTTGGTGCGCCGTTGCACCTTGATACGCTGACATGCTCTGCAAGTGCGAACCCAGTCACGAATGTTAGCGCATAACCGCGGCCAGACATAGCGTTCAGTGACCAGATGTTGCGCAGCTCTTACAACTGGATGGCAGATGGAGTGGAGGGTGTGAAAAACAGCACGACGAAGCTGTGAAGGAACATAGATACGAGTGCAGTTGTGTGAAGCATCGCACCAGAGCGTAACGTCGTTGCTCATACTTCCGCTGCTTCGTCCGGGATTTCGCCTTCATCATGGCGCCTCTGACAAACCTACTTCACGGAGACCGCAATCTACCTGCATGGTCTCCAGCTGCGACATTGCCTTTGCGAAGCTCCGTGAGCTGCTTACAACACCACCCATACTGCGCCATTTCGATTCAAGCGCTCCCACAGAAATACACACAGATGCTAGTAGTGTCAGTCTTGGCGCTGTACTCGCCCAACGAAAGCCTGGTTACCAAGAGTATGTTGTTGAGTACGCGAGCCACACTCTTACAAGAACAGAAGCAAATTATTCGGTAACTGAGAAAGAATGCCTAGCGATTATCTGGGCCATTACAAAATTTCGGCCTTATCTGTACGGCCGCCCTTTCGATGTTGTTACCGACCACCACGCGCTCTGCTGGTTATCCTTCCTCAAGATCCCTCCCGACGCTTGGCACGATGGGCTTTAAGGTGTGGGAATCGAGAGCACCCTCCTACCTGGCGCCTCGTTCCCCAGCTGCCACGCACGCGCCGACGGCGTAGTCCAGGCGCGCATAAGCAACGGCATCCGCCAAGATGGCTGCCAGGGCGCCTCTTCGTCTGGGCGAGTCAAGCGTCGGCTCCATCCCGCGCTGGCATGTCGGGGCACGCTGCGCGGGCCTACGTCACAACGCAGCAGCGCCATTTCCCTTTGGGCCGCGCGTGACATCCTCCTCTCCTACGAGCTATGTGTCGCCCGACGATTCGCTCGTCGCGGCATATGCTCTCAGGCCTCCACGAGGGGTGGACGCGCTGCTTAGCAGGCGGCTTCTCGTTCGTGCGTTCGACTTCGGCCCTTGTGCGGGAGTCGTCGCGCCCTAGGCAAGCGTACCTGCTTGGTCTTGCGGAGTTCCCTATACGGCCTGCAAACCCGTGAGTGTCGCACTGTGCTGCGTCTTGGGTTAATAAACCCGTTGTTCTTCTTTTTCTGCCTCGTGCATGGTTTCTGTGCCGTGTCGGAGAAAATGACGAACCCGGCCGCAGGGTCGTCACACGCAGTGGCAGTGGAGGACGTCGCGTCCCTACATGGTTGCGCTCAGTAGGTAAGGCTAGTGCGAGCCTATCTCCGCAACGGCTTCAAGAGAACGACATCCGTGTCATTTATCGCTCAGGCCAGAAGCACGTCGATGCCGACGCTCTTTCGCGTTTGTTTCTACTGATATTGCGAGTGTCTCAACTCAAGACAACTTCCTTTCGCTATCAGGACCCATCAACATGGCTGCGAAGCAGCGCAAAGATTCGTGAATTGTGTCTCTGATGGATTACCTACCTGAAACACTCGCCCACCCGCCATCTCAAGCGCTACACCGACAAGACTCTCATTTCGCCATCCGGGATGGAATACTTTATCGCTGCAACTACCACCCTGAAAGCTGCAAATGGCTACTTGTCATACCCAAGCATCTCCGTGCCAGCATATGTGCTGCTTTCCATGCCGATCCGCAGTGTGCACACGCCGGTTTGTTTAAAAACTACGCCAGGCTGCGTTTTCGGTTTTATTGGTGCAGCAAGTACACATTCCTTCAAAAGTACATTCGATCTTGCACAGAGTTCCAACACCGCTAGCACGGTCCTAGCCGTCCTACTACACCAATGCACCCGTTACCGTGCCCAGTGCGACCATTCAACCGGGTTGGAATAGACCTTTATGGTCCTCTGCCATATACATCAGCTTGGAATCACTGGATTATTGTAGTGATCGACCATCTCACGAGATATGCATAAACGGCCGCTCTACCAGCCGCGACGGCACGTCACGTTCTGTCTTTCCTGTTACAACGTTTTGTTCTGGGTCGTGGCGCTCCACGTCAACTTTTGAGCGACCGAAGCTGCGTCTTTCTCGCGGATGCTATTCAAGAACTTCTTGCTGAATGCCGTGTGATTCACCGCTGTACTACCGCATATCGCCCACAAACAAATGGCTTGACTGAGTGTTTCAACCGTACTCTTGACTACATGCTTTCTATGTATGTCGCCTCCGACCACACCAACTGGGATCTTATCCTTCCCTACATAACGTACGCTTACAACACGGCACCTCAAGCGACGACAGGCTTTTCTCCCTTCTTCTTACTTTATGGCCGAGAACCGTCATCTCCAATTGACACCATTTTCCTCTACCGACCCGACTCATCCGAAGGCACACCAGTTTCCACTTTCCGAAGCCGGTCGGTATGCACAAGAATGTCAGCAATTAGCTCGCACCCTTACAACACAAGAACAAGGGCTACAGAAATTTCAGTCACGACAATGAACAGTCCAAGTATCAGTTTTCGCCCAACTCTCTTGTTTGGCGGGGGGTTCCCCCCCAGTGCTGCCCTTGGTACCTCTACAAAGTTTGTCAGCAGTTGCCATGGACCTTATCGCGTCATAGAACAAACTTCCGCTGTTAACTACCTCATTGAACCCCTCACGGCCTCTGTGGACCTGCGTCGCCGATGCCGCGAAATCGCACATGTGGATAGCCTCAAACCGTGTCACGAACCACTTGTGCTCACGACACCTTAGAACACTTACTGGGCACCATCTTCAGCGAGGGGGAAATATGTAATAATGAATGTAGTGGGTCATGCAAAGCTCGGCAAACACATTATCAGTGCTAAGCACGAGGCGCTCGACCCGGACGTTGTCGCTGATTTCGCTGGCAAGGCCTACGCTCCTACCTGGTCTCGATTAACAGTTCTGACTGTCGCTGTTCTTTATTATACATTTATACTGCTTAATAAATTCATGCTTTTCAACTGCTTCCTCCCCAACTAAAGCTTAACTTCTGCTGGATTGTCTCGAGTAAAAACAAGAAACCACACCAGAGAAAGCAATAAAGTGCTCCATTATAACAGAATAGAGTATTGCTGTGGTTCAGTCTATAGCAGAATTTTTTATAGGAACCAATGTGGATTTCATGTGAGTCTTTACATAGCATAATTGTGTTGTGCTACTTTTGTTTTCGCAGGAAGCACCCCTCAAAAGCAGAACTTGTGGCTTACAAGGGTGTAAGCCACAAGTTCTTTTCAACGAACGGATCAGATGTCTGAGAGCCACGGGCCGGCTGCTTCTGGCCTACTGAAACGGTACAGCCACCACAGTGAAGTTCTTGCAAAGGGGTGAGGCATTCCTATATTGCATAGAGTGAGTATGTGAATTGTGTTTTATAGCTTATAGGGATATGTCTGCAAAAGAAATTCCCTGCACAGTGTGGTTTACATTCTCTGATAGTGCCATTAGGCATCTTTGGCTTTGTCTTTCTTTTTTATCACCTTCCAGACCATCTTGCTAATTCATACAAAGTGCTGCCGCAATCGCATTGTGTGAGTATCACAGAAACTTCTTTCGAAAAACAATTATGGTGACCCCTTCATTGCCTGACCAGTGTATACTCTTCGCTAGCGAAGTGATGTGATTTTGCACTGACTGTTGGTTGGTCCTCTCTGCAATATGGAATAGTGTTTTGGCCCAAAAATTACGCCATATAGATTGTGTCGTTGTGAGGCGGGCTGCATATTTCTCACCTATTCCTCGCACAGTAATTCCTCACCATGCTGATCTAGCACAATGGCACATCAACGAGGCCTTGCTTAGTTGATGGCTCTATGTTGATTGCACAATCACTGACGTCATGCTTTGTTGCCATGTGACTGTATTCATAATGGTGCGTACCCCTCTTCACGATGAGAAGGATAGAGAAGCCGAGTGAGAAACTGAAAACAGCTGCAATGTGTATTTTATTGACTGCGACTTCATCATTTCATCATGTGAACACAAAATTTGTGGCAACGGGCTCACATTTTACAATTTTGCAGTTATCAGAAATTTAAGACGGTGGGGTTGTTTAGTAGCTTTTTACATTTCAAATATGAATGGTAGATTTATGCACTGCATGGCTTTGTTGATTTATATTTTGCAATGCTCATCTGTGCAATAGTCTGCAGCTTCTGTTAATATTTATGTGTTGATTTTGCCAAACATTCTGTATGTTCAACTATGTACCATCAGTAGCAAAATTTTGCGGGACACGAAATGTTCGATGAAGCTGAATTTCCACTTTGTATGAGAATGTAATTTTGAAAGAAATATTCCATACTGTACTTCGCATTCCGACCTATGCAGTCATCAGTCTAATTACAAGCGTTAAGTACCGGCATAGCGGTAATTCGCATTTGCTGTGCATTCAGCATCTACCAAGCTTTCTTTGTTAATAGTACATACTTTCATGGATTTTTCATGACACTAGAGCCACCTCCTTTCTCCCCTTTTGCCGCAACATAGCTGGCAGTTCATTGCTTTGCTGGTTTGTTTATCCTAATACCTATTCAACCAGCGCAGCTAAAACGGTGTTTTGGGTGTACTTGCATTATTAGGTGTTTAATATTTTATTAGTCGTGGAGCCTTTTTCGATCTTTTGGGTTTTACTTTTTGGCAACATAACTGCTGTTTTGAGAGCAATCTGTAGATATCAATATTGACTCTACTAAGCTTTGGTTCAGAAAGAATAGCTGAAAAGTTGCCAAGGTGCATGTCCTGCGCCACAGCATTCTAGGTTACCAGAAATATATTCTCGGCCGGATAATATGTGGCTCCTTGCTAGTTGCGTGTCTTGCTTTTACTAAGAGCTCTTTTCATAGCCCTAAAATTTATCTTACGTTGCTTACAGCTACGCTATTATGTGAACTACCCCAGCGCTGAGTGGATTTGATCTTTAGCGTAACAGTTGTACTTTTGAAGGAGGCGAAAATGCTAGAGGCCAAAGTGCTTTTGAATTGACATTCACATTCAGAACCCCATTATTATTGTTACATCAAGTGGACAAATTGGTAATTCTAGATTGTATACGTATTTCAAATGGGAGAGGTGAGATGCTTAGTAGCTTGATACACGTTAAGAAGGCAGGGCACACAAACGTGGACTCGAGAGAGTAGTCAAGACACTGCAAACACCAACTGGAAAAGTTGACATTGAGCTAGAAACGAAAAAAGGCAAGTGGCGATACCGATCAAGACGGCATGCCTGTTTTTCTATGGGAGAGATAAAATCTCAACATTTCATTTATTCGTATAGTTATTCTATGGTTGGCTCACACATGCACTACCACACGCCGCTATGCCAATCCTCAACCATTAGATGCATTTTTTCATTTCTATGCTTGTACGAAACTGCATGATTCGAATTTCGGCAAGCATTTTCATCGTGATATAGAGATAGGTTTAATAATGGGCCTCTGGTTAACTGTCTGATACGTTTCGTTAGTCCGCCTTCTCATTGTTAGTTGGCATTTGAAGTGTCCTGACTCAACGGGGCAGACCACGCCGATTATTCACCTGCGTCATCTTCAGAAAAGCCGGTGGCAGCTTTGAAAGTACACCGAGAAACAGGAAGGCATTCTCTGTCCGGTGGGAAAGTGGCAAAGTCTGGCCAGCAACTCAACGGGGCAGACCATGGTATGCTGCGCAACCGGTAACGTTACTTAACCTGGTCATGTTCTTTAGGGGTAAATTACAAGACATATTACAGTGGTATCAAACCCGGTGCAAGCAGTCCACACCGAAGCAAGTTTTCCACATCAGTGCACTGCCTTGTAGATTGCAGAAAGAACACAGACAGTGCTACCTCAGCTAGATGTGAAAATGTATATTGGCACTGGCAAAGCAATGCTAGAGTGTAGATAAACAAGCACTTGAGCGTTGCTTATGTGCACACTGGCATGGTGGAGTTAGCTTCGTAGCGGAGACACTGCTACTACCAGGGACACCCTTCGGTGCCATATTTGCAAGCTAGGGCCATGCGAAGGTACTGAAGTAGATTGAGCATGTCTAGAGAACATTGAACATGTCGAGTCATAATTAGTGAAAAAAGGCAAAAGATAATAGCAAAGGCAATGATATGCACCAGTGTAACTTTTGTGTGGGGCCTTGCCAATCACCTGTTCACGTTGCATAAGTGCACACAAACAACAAAATCAGGATGTTGATGTCAAAAAAAACATTCAATTCTGCATGTACTTAAAATATTGCCACGTTCCATTTCCCAAGTTTTGTTATTCCAAAACACTACACAATTCTGAGAGCAAACCGTGCCAGCAGTCTTCGAGAAGTTTCCAGACCGTAGTAGATCATTTCGATAAGATCACGCCCACTCTGCGACTTGTACAGATGATTCTGGAACCTACGCCACCGCCAGCGATAACGCTAAAACATTCGACGGCAAGAGTATAAATGCCGACGCCATTCACCGCTTGTGAGTAGTTGATCGACGGCCGGCGCTCCCTTCACCGCTATCAGTCCAAGACTGCTACTGTAATCGGACTTTCCGTTTACAGGGCACAGGCTCGCCCAAATAAACAGCTAAATTTTAACACAAAGTCTCCTGTCTTCCGCCACGTCACGACCCCGTGACATCTGGTGGAGTTACTCTTTCTTTCATGTACCGGACGCCTCCTTCAAGCCGCGACCCCAGCCCAAACGTCAAAGAAGACACGGACGCTAACCCTGAACAGTGAACAAGCCGAAGGCAGAGGGGACTACAACGAGAGTACGGGCCCCTTCCTGAAGCAGCCAGGCAGACTCGGATCCCGACATCAACTACTCCAACCATGACCACCCCCGTGAAGCCTGCACCACTCTTGCTCTGGCAACCCAAAGAGCCGCCAACTTTCCGCGGTTCGCCATTGGAAGACTCGGAACGCTGGATCGATAGGTTCCACCGCGTCGCCACCTTCAATGACTCGGTAGACAATGACAAGCTCCGGCCTGTGTATTTCGCCTTAGAAGATGCTGCTCGGACCTGGTTCGAGAATCAAGAGCGAAGCCTTACAACGTGGGACGTCTTTTGCGCCAGGTTCCTCACCACTTTCGCAAGTGTGGTGCGCAAGGAGAAGGCCGCAGCTCTTTTTGAAACCCGCATGCAGATGCCAAACGAAAACGTGGTGCTATTCACAGAAGATATGAATAAACTTTTCCGCCACGCTAACTCCGACATGTCCGAGGAGAAGGTCCGTCTGCTCATGTGAGGAGTAAAGCAGGAACTCTTTGCCGGGCTGATCAAAAACCCGCCAAAGACGGTCGCCGAATTCATTTCACAAGCATCTACGATAGAGAAGACGCTCGAGATGCGCACGCAGCAATATAACCGTAGCTTCTCGTCTACCAGCTACGCCGGCATTCAAGCGCTTGGAACCACTGACTTGCGTGAGACGATCCGAGCGATCGTGCAAGAAGAGCTGCGAAAATTACTTCCTGCAGCGCAGCCTCACGTGGAATCCATTGCGGACGTCGTACGCCAGGAGATACAAGGGCGTGGCGGCAGCCCGCCGCCACGCCCCTCGGCCACGCGCTCGCCAAAACGCTGCCCCATCGCACTTTCGTCGCCAGACGCCACCACCCCCACCGACGTCCTACCGTTCGCCAGTGGCCCAGCCCAGTGCGCCGAGGAAGACTGACGTCTGGCGCATTCCTGACCACCGCCCGCTCTGCTACCACTGCGGTGAGGCCGGACACACATACCACCGTTGCAAGTACCGAGAGATGGGACTGCGTGGCTTCGCCGTCAATGCACCGCGTCCGAAGCCAGGAGAACGGCCACGTAACATCGCTGACTACCATACAGAAGCTTAATGGACAACATGAAGTCAATCCCGTTCGCCGTCGCCCAGCCGCCGCATGTCACCACACTCCCGGCAGTACTCTGGCCCAATGCTGGGCCGGTCTCCTAGCCCGTGTCCAGGAAACTAAGCGCAGCAATCGATAGAGGTGCGGTTGCTGTGCGACGAACTACCGAAGATCCTCCTCTGACGATGACGAGTACGTTCAATGCGCCGAAGAAGCTCGACAACTCGCGCGTCTCCGTATCAAGAATCAACAGACGACCGACAGCCGCCGTTACAATCTTCGACGACGCTTCGTGGAATACCAGCACGGTGAACGTGTTTGGGTGTGGACGCCGATACGCTGACGTGGACTAAGTGAAAAGCTTCTGCGACGGTACTTTGGACCTTACGGGGTGGTTCGACTTCTCGGCCCACTTGATTACGAAGTTGTCCCCGACGGCATCACTAACTCTCACCGACGCTGATCGCGACCTGAAGTCGTCCATGTCGCGCGCCTCAAGCCGTTTCATGCGCGTTAACAAACTGTAACATTGTTTTTTGTATTATTGTATCGCAATGTATTCATTGTACTTTCTTGCATTATTGTTGTACCTTCATCTTTAATTAAAGCATCGGGATGACCCCTTGTTCAGAGAGGGGCAATCCCACGTTCCATTTCCCAAGTTTTGTTATGCCAAAACACTACACAATTCTCAGCGCAAACAGCGCCAGCAGTTTTTCGAGAAGCTTCCGGACTGTAGTAGATCATTTCGATAAGATCACGCCCACTCTGCGAACTGTACAGATTATTCTGGAACCTACGCCACCGCCAGCGATAACGCTAGAACATTCGACGATAAGAGTATAAATGCCGACGCGCTTCGCCGCTTGTGAGTAGTTGATCGACGGCCGACGCTCCGTTCGCCGCTATCAGTCCAAGACTACTACTGTAATCGGACTTTCCATTTATCGGGCATAGCTTCGCCCAAATAAACAGTTAAATTCCAACACAAAGTTTTCTGTCTTCGGCCACGTCATGACCTCAAGACAATATTTCAACCATTTTTTTTTCACAGAACATTGGTTGACTAATCTAGTGCAATTTTAAATGTTTGTTGACGGGCTGTAGTTGGTATGTTTTGAGATAAGTGTACAAATACTAAATGTATTTGCAGCGCTACGAGTTGGACAAGAAAAGAAATGCCAAGTACAGAAACTTGCGCTGACTTCCAATTGAAGTTTATTTACAAGCACAAAGCTAGTTTTTTTCATGTGTGTGTGCACATTATCAACACCTCCAAAACCCAATTAAAGATTACCAAACAAAAGAGGCATTCCTTTTTTCATTTACATACACACGTAAAGCACCTAAGCATCGGGAGCTTAATTTCCTAATGTGAGCAACCTCTATTTTTTTTCTTCTCGTTATTTTCGCAGCCCCTTGCATGGTCCAAATGTGGCTTGCATTGTTGTGTGGGAAGTCCGCATTTAGAAAAAGCTGGTGTCACGCCTCTTCAGTGAGCCTGAATAATCGGTTGCAAGGATTAGACGCTGCAGACTATCCCTCTTTGATTGTCACTGCCGTGTGTGAATCAGTCCTACAGGACCTAAGGACCTAAAGAAATAGGAATCTGACCAACACAAATAAAAATATAAAAAAAGACTGCAGGTGATCCCATGCATTCAGAAATTCTCCCACGAGCCTAAAGGGACGCTTAAGAGATATGATGACTTTGTTTGGCGTGATGAAAGTGAGATGTTAATGTGGGGGCATTTGAATATTTGAAATTGTGAATGCGAATAAAATACCGTCTTTCATTTGGGCACATTCAATTTCAAAAATGCACATTTGAATTTTCCAGAATGTTTGAACTAGTAAGGATTACAAATGCCATACATTGTAGTTATTAAATTGTTGATATGGGGTACTTTAGTAAATAACCAAAAAGGGATTTTTTAACTTCAAAACTAAAAAATAGGGCATCCTCTGAAGAGCAAGACTGTGTGTTGGCAAGAGCATAGGAGTTTTCTAAGCCCTTTAAAAATGGTTCTAAAGACATCGCCTTCATTATGAGGTGCAGGATCTTTTCATTGTTTCCGCGTGACTGAATTTATTAAAACAAAATAGTTTTGGCTAGGTCGGTTGCATATGTTCACGCGACTACATACCATTTTCGTACAGTTTATTGCAAATTTTTCCACCAAAACACTTTTAGCACAAATATTGCTTTAAAGTGTAAGCACATTTTATGTATTTATAAACAAAAATTCATGCTTTTCTCATAACCATTAGTCTTTTGAAACTTTTCCAAACTTGATATATCTCTCTTTTCTTGAAGACGATTTGACTGATCACACTCAAAAGTCGCGTAAGATGACTTATGGCACCTCACGAGGAAAAAAAAGTGAAGATGCACAAGATTCCAAATTATGCGACATTTCACTGGTTTACACGCTCAGTGGCCCTTGTGCTGGTGTTAAATTGCAGCACACTTTTTATTATAGATATTTTTTCTCACTTTGTTACACAAGCAGATGTGACTTTCTTTCTACTGAGCAGAACATTGGCATCGCCTTTGCTTGATGCGTGATCTGGTGCTCATGAGTGGCAGCATGATAGTTCTTATCTGAGGAACTAGGGGCATCTGCTTACGAGTTTGAGAAGTATACAAAAGCACCTGGCTCACCAGGCGATAAAGGGACTTCATATGACTATGCCCATTCCGAAACTTATATTGCCTGCTTTTTATATTCCGAAGCTGTTGAAAAGGTCAAAGGTACATTCACTGCTGTGAAAGCAGAACCTTGGGTGTAATGAACTGTATGCAAGGAGGGCTATCGGCGTAGCTATATTTTCTCAGTTTTGTTTATGGAAAGAGCCACTTTTGTAGTGGCTTCTCAGTTTGAAAAATTCTGCTCTACGTATGTAAAGGGCTAATAGGTGAAGTTGGTGTTACATATTCTCGCACAAACTATGATTGCCGCAGCCTTTTGCACTTGTTACAAAGCTTGTTTAGGCGGGGAAGAAACAACAACAAAAAATTGCCAGAGCCTGTTTACTAGTTTTTTAACCACTACCAAGGGGAGCCTCATGCTATGCCATAAAATACTTGGTCAGAAAAAGTCTGTGTTCAGCCTCTTTCAAAGCCCTAGATGTTCTAAATTACTGTAGAGTCCTCTACTAAGTTGGGCCTCATAACCATATTGTCTTATTGTGGTTTTCGTGTGTAATATTCATATATATATATATATATATATATAGTGGGAGTAATATTTCAATGGGCCAGTTAGTCTTCGTGAAGGTATGGGATATGGCACAACGGGAGCGTTGTCAACAAGGATAAATATATTTATTTCCCAACTGTTTCGGGAGAAATCCTCCTTTCATCAGGGGATGAGTTATACTGACATGAACTTCCAAACTTCGTTGCTGCCGCGTTCCTCTAAAAACTCAAAAAGGAAAGAAAGAGAAAAAAAGAGAAAAAAAGAAAAAAGCGGGAAGAAGAAAGACGAAAAAAACAAAAAGAAAAAGAAAGAAAAGAAGGAAGGTAAAAAAGAGGAAGAACCACTGTCAACACTGTAACGAAGCCAACTGTCTGTGTACGTCTACATCCGGTTTTTATCACGTGCTGTTCAGTTCTCGATGTGTGTCGGGCCACCCAAGATTGTCGCCGCGGTGGCGAGAGGGGTCCGTGACGGCGTGGGTAAAGAAAGGGTTTCCCCTTAATGGGTCGGTCGGCTCTTTACCTTTAATCTTCGTCCGTTTTCCTTCAATGGTCATCAAGTGTTAGGCGAACATAAACACTTTGTATGTGCAAGTGAAAAAAGAAAAAAAGGAAAAAAAGAAAAACAAAAAACAAGAAAGGACAGTGTACACGCACGAGTCACTCAGAAAAAACAAGCATGGTCTCCAGCTATCAATCTTTGTCACCAATTTCCTCCTGGCTTACTTCTTGGAGGCAGGAGAGTTTTCCGGGGTCCTCGTTGATGCCGGCCACTAATGTTCGAAATTCGAAAATAAAATATGCCTCACGCTGTTCGCGCTCGCGCCTGTTTGAGAAACCAGACTGCAAAAGAGTTACGCCGATATTTTCAAAACTGTGGTTTGGCAGGCGCAGATGTCTAGATAAAGGTAGCTTCGGCAGTAAAGTGGCGTGGTACTGGTGATTATTGAACCGCAGCCGAAATGGCGTGTCTGTTTGGCCGATATATTCTTGTCCACAGATGTTGCAATGTAGCATGTATATTACGTTACTGTAGTAATCACTACAGTGAAACATTAAGGCTTTCTGTTATGCAGAATTTGTGCCATATCCCATGTATGTATGTATATATATATATATATATATATATATATATATATATATATATATATATATATATATATATATATATATATATATATATAGCGGCAACGGCGTAGTGGTTAGAGCGTCCACCTCTCTTGCAAAAGTTCTCTGGTTTGAATCCCGGTATCGCGCAGTTCCCAACCGGATAAAGGAAAATCTGCGTGGTGAACAAACTGCATTAGGAGGCCTGGGGTGTGGCCTCAACTGTGACCACCACCGGCAACGCACTCCCTCGCCAGAGAAGGATTGGCCACCCTGGTGCAGTATTTGACAACTACCTCCCACATGCATAGGTCAAATAACTCGCGGCCCTCAGTCCCCAGCAGCTGCGAAACAACTGACCATGGCGGCGGTCAGATCTGCAACGCAGCAGAGGGTGCTAAAAATCTCTCGATCCGGACAGGCCGCCTTTCCAACCTGAACTTGGCAATGTTTAACGCTAGAACCTTATCTAGTGAGGCAAGTGTAGCTGTACTATTCGAGAAGCTGGAGGGTGTTAAATGGGATATAATAGGGCTCAGTGCGGTTAGGAGGACAGAGGAGGACTATACGGTGTTACAGAATGGGCACGTTCTTTGCTATCGGGGCTTCGCTGATAGAAGAGAACTGCTAGTGGGGTTTATAATTCACAGAAACTTAGCTGTCAACATAGAGGAATACTATAGCAACAATAAAAGGGTGATAGGTATCGTAGTTAAACTCAATAAGAAATACAAGATGAAGGTGATACAGGCTTACGCACCTGCGTCCAGCCTTGATGACGCATTAGTCGAAAACTTCTATGAAGACGTTGAATCGGCAAAGAGAAATCTAAACAAAGTATATTTCAATGCAAAGGTAGGGAAGAAACGGGCTGGAAGTCATGCAGTAGGAGATTGTGGCATCGGCACTAGAAATGCCAGAGGGGAGCTACTAGTAGAATTTGCAGAACGCAACAATTTGCGGATTTCGAATACCTTTTACCGAAAGCTAGGGAACCGTAAGTGGACATGGAAGAGCCCTAATTGCGAAAATAAGAACGAAATAGACATTATGCTGACTGCACAACCAGGCATCGTGCAGGATGCGAAAGTGCTTGGCATGGTAGGATGCAGTGACTATAGGATGATACAGTCTCGAATTCACCTGTACTTGAAAAAGGAACGACAGAAACTGATATGCAAGAAGCCAATCAATGAGCTAGCACTGAGAGGGAAAGTAGAGAAATTCAGAGTCTCACTTCCAAACGGGTACTCGGCTCTTTATGAGGAAACCAACCTTAGCGTAGAGACAATGATTGATAATTTGACGAGTATTGTTACGGAGTGTGCAGTGAAAATCGGAGGCATGGTAGTTGCAGGACACTGGCAAGCTTTGCCAGGAAAAGAATAATCTCATTAAGAAGCGTCAAAGCATGAAAGTCTCAAGTACAACAGACAAAATAGAACTGGGAGAGTTGTCGAAGTTGATAAATAAGCGTAAATTATCCTATGTAACAAGGTATAACATGGAGAGAATAGAACACGCTCTGAAAAACAGAGGACACGTCAAAGCAGTGAACAGAAAACTTGGGATAGGCAAAAATCGGATCAATGCACTAAGGGACAAAGAAGGCAAATTAACTACCAATATGAATAGGATAGTTAAAATAGCGGAGGGGTTTTACAGACATCTGTACAGCAGCCGGGAACCCAAAACTTTGATACTATAAGCACTAGCAGTAACCCAGATGACACCCCACCAGTAATGAATGAAGTCAGAAAAGCTTTGGAGAGCATGGAAAGAGGCAAAGCTGCTGGTAAGGATCAGGTAACATCAGATCTGCTGAAAGATGGAAGACAGATTGCGTTAGAAAAACTAGTGACCCTGTTTACGAGGGGCTCCTGACGAGAAGAGTACCAGACTCTTGGAAGAATGTTAAGATTATCCTAATACATAAGAAAGAAGATGACAAGGATTTGAAGAATTACAGGCCGATCAGATTGCTCTCCGTAGTATACAAGCTATTCACAAATGTAATTTCTAACAGAATCAAGACAATATTAGAATTCACTAAACCAAAAAAACAAGCAGGATTTAGAACAGGCTGCTCCACAATCGACCACATTCATACTATCAATGAGGTAATAGAGAAATGCTCAGAATATAACCAACCAACAATACATAGCCTTCATAAATTACGAAAAAGCGTTTGATTAAGGAGAAATATCAGCAGTTATGCAGAAAATGTGGAATCAGGGCGTCGATGAAGCTTATATAAACATCCTAGAAGAAATCTACTGGGGATCAAATGCTATCATAGTGCTTCATTAAGAATTACAACAGAATACCAATCAAGAAGGGTGTAAGGCAGGGGGACACAATCTCCCCAATGCTATTTACCGCGTGCTTACAGGAGATTTTCAGAGGCCTAGAAGGGGAACAGTTAGGGATAAGAGTTAATTCAGAGTAGCTTAGTCACCTGCGCTTCGCCTATGACATTGCATTGCTGAGTAACTCGGGGGACGAATTGCAACTCATGATTACGGAATTAGACATTGAAAGCTGAAAGGTAGGTCTTAAAATTAATCTGCAGGAAACAAAAGTAATGTACAACAACCTCGGAAGAGAGCAGCGCTTCGAGATGGGTAATAGTCCACTTCAAGTTGTAAAAGGCTTTGTCTACTTATGGCAGGTAAAAACCGGGGAGCCGGACCACGAGATTGAAATAACTAGAAGAATAAGAATGGGGTGGAGCATATTTGGCAAGCACTCTCAAATCATGTCAGGTAGATTGCCACTATCTCTCATGAGGAACGTATATAACAGCTGTATCTTGTCGGTACTTAGCTACGGAGTAGAAACGGAGACTTACACACAGGGTGCAGCTTAAGTTGAGGACGACGCAGCGAGAAATGGAAAGAAAAATTGTAGATGTAACCTTAAGATACCAGAAGAGAGCAGAGTGTGTTAGGGAACAAACGGGGGTTAAGTATATCATAGTTGAAATCAAGAAGTGGAAATGGACCCGGCATGTAGCGCGTAGACACGATAACCGCTGGTCATTAAGGGTAACTAACTGGATTCCCAGCGAAGGCAAGCGGGTTAGGGGGAGACAGAAGGTTAGGTGGGCAGATGAGATTAAGAAGTTTGCTGGTATAAATTGGCAGCAGCATGCACAGGACCGAGTTAACTAGTGGAACACTAGAGAGGTCTTTGTCCTGCAGTGGTTGTAGTCAGGCTGATGATGATGATGACTCACCTGCGGCCATGTTTGCATGCCCAGTTTTTTCAACATGTATGCATATAATGAGTAAGGAATATAGGTTATTGAGTGAGTATTATGAAGTTAAATTTATGTCTAGTGTAAAATGTTGTTTCTGTTTTCTTCTGTTAGACTTATTGCTTAACAATAACTGGGCATTATTTTGGAGCTTGCTAATGGGCTATGAGATATGCATACATAAAGCAGCAGCTGTTTGCATGCCTTCGAGACTGCTACCTCATGATGCAGAGAAAGTCAAGTTTTGTTACATGGGGCATGCTAGGAAAAGTGAATTGTTTATAATGTATTTTTTTTCTCGGCAGACATTCTACAAAAACTGGCCCAAAGGCGGACAGAAGGCAGTACAGATGGACACACAGAAGCCATCGGGCTGCCTCAGAAACTGCGACTGAGCATTCAGCTGTAAGTATTTGAGAATTCATTTTCTTGTCATCTTTGTCTGTGAAGTGGTCTCTTGACCAATTGCAATATTTTCCAAAACTGGTGCTTTGGTGCCTGAATGTGAGGCGAAGTTGTTCCAGCACTATTTTCGGGGGAAAACTTTCTAATACAGTTGAGGCCTTTCAAACCATTTTCTTAGAAATTGAGTTATGGAGGAAAAATAACTGACACATGATTGTTGCTTCATGCTCTTACCACAGTCTTTGTTTCTTGGTCAGCCAAATATCATGGTCATGGTATCGAAACATTTTTTGTTTCAATTTATGCTAATCTTGGTTGTGAGAAAATACGGCAAAATGGTACTCGGCTGCTGACCCGCAGGTCGCGGGATTGAGTCCCGGCTGTGGCAGCTGCATTTCCGAGTGAGGCGTAAATGTGGGGGGCCCGTGTGGTCAGATTTGGGTGCACGTGAAGGAACGCCAGGTGGTCAAAATTTCCGGAGCCTTCCACTTCGGCGTCTCTCATAATCATATGGTGGTTTTGGGACGTTGAACCTTACATATCAATTAAATGAAAAAAGGCAAAATTCAGCGTTTTTCGTGTATCCTTTACAAGAGTGATCTTTTCTTGTAGAATAAAATTACATTGTTTGTTTTAGGCGCATTTATCCATAGTTAAATATACTTCTGACTCTAAAAATTAAAGACGCCTTCACACATTTTTACCCTGGGTTCTTTGGCTGATAAGACCGTCATTAAAGCATACACGTGAAGGGTGAGCATTTAATTGAGAAAAAAGGCTTACTGTCCATATCTTAAAATTCTATCAAACACTACATGACAGTTGCGACGGAGCGCAAGACAGAGTGACATCTTGCGACGGAACGCAAGATGTCACTGATGGACAAAGGGGACGAGAGTGACGTCGAATTGAGAGACGAAGATGAGTTTTTCATCGCGCAACGTGCGGCCCTGAATAGTCTTTTGGGCAGCGCCCTGTGCCCGCTATGCAAAGAGCCGGTACTCAAGATGAAGCACGGAACGAAGCACGGGTTAGCAGGAAAGACGGTGCTCACCTGCACTGCTTGCGGCGTGGGCGCGAAAAATGCGTGGTCGTCACCGCGAATGGAAAACAGCAGGTCATTTGAAGTGAATATTCGGGTCATGCAAGCTATAAAAATGATTGCAAAGAGATCAGCTGCGCTCAGTGATTTTTGGTCAGTGATGAATGTATCACATAGGGGAATTCACCACAAGGCTTTTCAAAGGCGACTCATGGGGAAGTTTCGACTTGCTGGCACAGCAGCTGCAGCAAATCTGTTTTTCGACGCTGTCGCAGCCGTTCGCAATGTGTAGAACCAAATGGAGGGAACACCCACCAAGAATGTCGCGGTGGTGTAGGACGGAACGTGGATGACTCGGGGCTACGCGTCCCACATCGGCGTGGGCACGGTCATTGAGTTTTACACCGGACTAGTGCTTGACAGTGTTGTCCTCTCAAATTACTGTCATGGATGTGCTGTGGGCCCCAAAGAAACTGATGACCGCTACAGTGAGTGGAAGGAAGCGCATGTTTGCCAAAAAACACTGAGGCAAACTCAGGCCAAATGGAAGTCAAAGCAGCCCTCATACTGTTTCGGTGCTCATTAAAAAAAATGACCTGCGCTAAACAACCATCGTCTGCGATGGCGACAGCCATACTTTCTTAGCTTTGTGTCAGGACCAGGTTAATGGTTTTATACTCCTGAAAAAAAATATTGTATCAGTCATGTCAAAAAAGGATAAGCACAGCCCTGCGGACCACCGTCACAAAAAGCAAAAGAGACCAACCTATTGGCGGTACAGGTAGCCTTACACAAAATTTAATCAAGCAACTGACTGACTATTATGGCCAAGCCCTCAGGCATTATCATTAAGTGGATGATATGCACCGAGCGGTCATGGCTACATTCTACCATACCACTTCAACTGACCAGGACCCACACCACGAACTTTGTTCCCCAGGTCCTGACAGCTAGACACCGGGCTGCAGAAGCTAGAGGTGAACAACAGCCACCCCATAAGTACCACCTGGGACGACACGTTGCTGCTTCCCTGCTGCCTGTGTACCAGTGACTTTTGGACCCGCAGCTTCGTCAGCGGTGCCAGGGCAAAAAAACTCAAATAGCTGCCAAACGCCTGCACTCAATTATTTGGTCCATTCTGCCCAAAAAAAGGGCATGCCTCATTGATAGCTGCAGAAACTGCTGTCAGTGAAGCATTCTGCAAATGTAATGCTGGGAACCTCCATGCCTAGACCCAACTATGCACATCTTTATGTCTCCAACCTTGACGCTATGCACTTTCTAGAGCAGCCAAAAAAGATGCCATGCGGAAAAAAGGCTGTGAAAGCTCATGCAGGCGAAAGGTCAGATGGCCAAGCGAAGCCGCACTGCTAAGAACGCTAAGGACTATAGCCCTGGTGCCTATTAGGCATGTAAACGTGACGCAAATCTTTGAACATTGTTTTCTCAATACCGTTTTTTTTTTTTGGCGTGTAGCTGAGCTCATGGAGCAGATATCTCCACAACTACTTGACAGATTTTTATGCGTTTTTTTGTAATGCTCCTTGAACTATGCTTCAGGAGGCTGTGTTCCTATTTTTTGAATTCAGCTTTTTAAGAATTTTTTGTAGGGTTTCTTGCTTGTAGTGCAAATGTGCTCATTGTAGTATCAGTGGAGAAAACATGAACTACAATTTTTAGTGTTGCAAAAAAAAATACTTTGAAAACGCAGCCCCTTGCAGCATACATTCGCCTCTGCACATATTGTTTACCAACTTTTTATGTCATTTTTAAACTCTCCAGCCGCTCCACGAGGTCCAGTAATAAAATTATTTGTTTCTCAGGAGGTTTTCCTGATACCATCTTGAAATTATATTGGAAGCATATTGAGGTCGTTCTGAGTCTTTGTGCCGATTTTCATCAAGATCTAACCAGGAACAAGAAAGTTTGTTCCAAAAGGCACGTCCCCCTTAAGATGATGATGGTAAGAGCTTGAATGAAGGTCAAATCATTAAAAAAAAGTTTGTTTTTGGAGCTTGTTTTTAAGATTTGTCAAAATTAGGTTGTTTGAATGTCTGAGCAAAACTTTTTTTTTGTTGCAGTAACCTCGATACGGTTTGCTGCTCTGGTAAATGGATGTCATCTTGTCGAATCGCTCATTTTTAGCATCATAGGCATAGTGTTGTAAAACTGTTGCGCAGCCAGACCCCTGCTAAATGCCTTGTCCTCTGCAGCTTAAGTTTTACACCCAGTATCATTGCAATAGAAGCAATTGTTAAAGTTGAGGATTTTTAATGAATTTGTTGAGATGTATACCGGATGAAAAAAGATCATTGAACGAATGTTGGAGCTTGTTATTCCACAACAGAACTTTTCTTTACCGAGTCAGAACTGCATCAAGGTTGCGGCCGCAACTTAGACAAATTGTCTTACTTGAACACTGGCTCGAACAACACACTCAACTTAGCGATATGACTCTCATTAAACCCCAACCGTCACGTTAGCTCCTGCCGTAATAAGATGTACAACTGTCATGTAGTGTTTATTGAATTTCAGAAAACTATATATGCAAGCCTTGCTTTCATCGCGGTAATACCTCGACCATGATATGAATAAGGCGACGTGTGCCCATCCTGCACTCTGTCACGCACAGTGACTAGTGCTGGATGGGTTGAGGCTACGGAAACGCCAACGAAGTCCTGATCCTCTTATCTCACAGCTCCTGTTTCTCGCTCCAAAGGTGCCATTACAATATGTTCCCTGCCGCACGCAGGCCTTTGCAGTAGTTTACAATATGCTTTGTCTTGTGTAAGATTTCATGATACAATGCAAATTTTTTTCGTTCACCCCGCATAACTCTGCAAGGTGTTAGTAACAGGAATTGCAACTGCCACACCATGGCACTTAATAAACGGAATTCGTTATGCCAGTATATTAATTATTTTACAGTTAAAATATGGTGTGTTTAACGTTGAGTTCTTGTCTACTATAGCAATAGGTTTTCGTAGCTGTCGTGGTCGGGAACTGAGAACACGAACGAGCTGACGGATAACGACAACTGTTTAATGGTTAAATGATTGGATTAAACATGCGTGCTAGCCCGGCTACATGTTAGCTTGACAGACACGGTCGCACACACTCGCGCCAGCGATCTGCTGTGCCGAATCGTCCCGCGCGTCACGTGATGCGGTACGCATAGCGCCATCTCCTTGTGGCTTCGTCCTAGACACCTCCTCTTCTTTGAAGTGGCCCTCCTGCTCGTCACAGGTCAAGCCGACTCGGAGCTCTCATGGTTCGTCCACTTCTTGTTGTCGCCACAGGTTGTAGTGGCTGGAGATGTTTGCTGGTGCGTCTTGTGAGACCTCCAGGTGTGCTCACTACATATGAACGGGGCGTGTGAGCTGGCCCAATGACGGTCCCTGTTATTGGAGCACCAGACAGAATGCGGACGGCTGTCTGCGGTTGAATGGAATCTCTTGCTAAGGTCCTATGTCTCGGTTATATTGTTGCCCCTGCTTGATCCTGTAGGCTTCGTTTCGTTTTGTAAATTCTACGGTGCTCCACCGTGGCTTCAGCATGTGTGGTGCCACGGGCACGTCAGTTCTTAGGCGCCTTCCCATGAGGAGTTCCGCTGGTGTGAATCATTCTTTCCCTGACGTGTCTCTATGCGCGAGCAGAGCCTTGTGGATGTTTGGCGATTTCTTGATCAGCTGTTTAGCAGTCTGAACTGTTCTTTCTGCCGCGCCGTTGCTCTGAGGGAAGTAGGGGCTGCTGGTTACGTGACTTGATCCCCATTGCTTGACAAACGCTTTGAACTGTGCCGAAGCAAGCTGAGTGCCATTGTCTGATCGTATGATAGCCGGTGCCCGAAAGCGTGCGAAGATCTGACGCAGTGCTTGAGTTATGTTCTCTGTGGTGGTACGCTTCAACAGCAGTCCACAACCACGAGGTAGTTAACTCCATCCACACAGAAGAGATCGATTCCTATTGCTTCCCATGGGTGTTTGGGAAGTGGGGAGAGTATCATGGGCTCGGCGTGTGGTTTACGGTGTTGTTGACAGACAGGGCATCTTGGCACATAACTTTGGATGTGCTGGTTAATGCCTGGCCACCACACCGATTGAGTGGCTCGAGCCCTACATCTCCCAACGCCCTGATGACCGGCATGCAAGTGCTCTAGCACACCACTTTGCATGCTTGGTGAAATTACAGTGCGGTTGCCTTTGAACGAAATTCCATGCACTTGTGTCAGTTCATGGGCAAATTCTGAATACTTCTGCACGTCCGGAGGTAATGCCACTTCTTTGGGCCACGACGTCGTGCAGTAGTCCCTAACTCTTGCTAGAACAGGATCATTCTTTGGGCTGCCTTTATATTTTCAAGCATATCGTGGGAAGCTGGCAGAAGTTCCATTGCGAGAATTTCATGTTCTACGAAGACGTTGTTGAGGCTTTTTGGGCTGCTGTTGTCCGTTTCCTTCTGCGGTTTCCTTAAGAGCACATCGGCTGTATGCAATTCCTTGCCTGGGATGTGGGCAATGGTGAAATCGAACTCGAGGAGTCTCATACAAAACCGTTACAGACGGGGACTAAGTTCATCCAGGCGGCTTGATGACAGCAGTGGTACCAGTGGCTTGTGATCAGTTTCCACGTGAAACTGCAGACCAAGCAGATAGGAGCGGAAATGCTCGCAGGTCCATGTTACTGCCAGTGCTTCTTTCCCTATTTGCGCATATCGCGTCTCCGTGTCAGAGAGGGATGTTGAGGCATAGGCAACTGGAAGCCTCCGACCCGCTGTCTCTTGAAGAAGGACTGCTCCAAGACCGTACGACGATGCATCCGCCGACACAGTGCGATGACTACAAGGGTCGTAGTAAGTAAGCACTGGAGTCGTTGTCAATGCTTTCTTTACAGCGTTGAAACTTTTTTGCTGTGGCTTGTCCCAGCACCATTCGGCGTCGCTGTGAAGCAAGTCACGCAACCGTTTTGTGAGGTGCGAAAGCCCCGGGAGAAACTTGGCCAAGTGGTTGGCCATTCCCAAGAAGGACCTCACCTCTGTTACATCTGTAGGCTCTGCTAGGTGACACAGTGCGTTGACCTTTTCAGGGTTGGCACTGATACCATTCGCCGACACGATGTATCCCAGGAATCTCACTGACTGCTGATGTAGTACGCATTTTTCTGCGTTCAAGGTGATACCAGCTTCTTGCAGGCGCTGCAGTACTTTGTGCAGTCGTGCGTCATGTTCTTCCCTTGAAGGGCCAAACACTATAATGTCGTCTTGTAGACATGCTTGGCCTTCGATGCCTTCTAGAACTCTTAGCATTTCTCTCAGGAAAAACTCGGGTGCTGTCGAAATTCCAAAGGGCAAACGGAGGAACTGAAACCTGCCGAATGGCGTCAGGAATGTAGTGTACTTCTGGGACTCGGGTGCTAGCGGAGCTTGCCAATAACCAGCCCTTGCATCAAGCTTGCTGAACCATGTAGCTCCGGCAAGTCTGGCCAAACATTTGTCGACAGTGGGCATTACAACTCGTTCCCGCAGAATTTTCTTGTTTAACCCTCCGAAGTCAACACAGATTCGAAGCTCACCTCCTCTCTTTTTCGCGACTACCATAGGTGCGCACCACTCTGTGGCCTCGTCGACCTTTCTTATGACGCCGAGGTTCTCCATTCTCTCCAACTCACGTTTGACACTGGGCAGCATGGGTAGGGGTACTCGCCGCGGATACGTAGTAGCACTCGGCTTGGCATCGGGGAGTAATATTATCTTGTATTCTGTCTTGAAAAAGCCCAGGCCTGTAGTAAAGTCGGGGTAGTGGCAGATAATGTTAGCAGGGTCACTGACCTTGCTTGTTGACGCTGTGACTTCGAGGAGGCTTGGAAGGATATCCAACGATTTGATTGCTGGACGTCCGAGAAGTGCATCGTGTAACTTGTCGATCACGTAAATTTCTTCTTGACACTGTCGGCCATTCCAGCACAAGGTTGCGCTAAACAGACCTATTGTTGTGATTTTGGTCCGGCCGGGTCCCAGCAGCTGTTTCTTGGCCTGCTTCAGGTTGCCCATGACTTGTTCGTTGTAGAGACTTGTAGGTATAACGGTAACATCTGCACCGGTGTCTACTTTGAACTTCATTGGCAAGCCATTTACTGTAACGTCAGTCCTCCACGGTCCAGAGTCCCGTTGATCGGTAAATTGACCCAAGTAAACCTCTTCCAAAACAGCTTGGTGGGTGCTCTTTTTCTTCCTCGCAGAGGCAGATAAGCACACGGCGGCAAAGTGTCCCTTTTTGCCGCAGGCACTGCATATTTTCCCGTTTGCCGGGCACATAGTGCGTGATGGTGGGTGCGTTGTTAAACCGCACCACTTGCACGTCGGCACAGTTTGGTCGCGCTGTGTTTTTTGAGAGCGCTGATTTGGCTTTCCTTTGCTCTTCGAACATCCACGCATGGCGTCAACAGCCGCAGGCACCTGTTGCTGCGGCCGTAGATCTTTTTGCTGCAACTTGATCGTTTAAGAGTTGCGTGCAGCGGTGACGGCGGCTTCAAGAGTCAGCTCGGCGTTAAGTTGCAGCTTCTCGCTTAGCTGCGTGTCTGAAAGGCCGACCACGAGCCTGTCGCGGATCAGTTATTCTTTGAGATCTCCGTACTCGCAGGTTTCGGCCAGTCGGTAGAGTTCAGTTACGAACGCGTCGACTGACTCAAGCGCTTCTTGCTTCCGGCTGTTGAACTTCGCCCGCTCGTATATCATGTTCGTCCGCGGCCCGAAATGTTTCGCGAACGCTCGTGTTACAGCGTCGTAGTTGCGTTTCTCAGCGTAAGAAAGTTTGAGCGACGCCAGGACATCTTCTGCTTCACGGCGCATTGCGTAAATGAGTGTTTTCACCTGGGTTTCGTCGTCTTGTTTCTTCAAACCTGAGATGACGCGGTACCTTTCCCATCGTGTACACCAGCGCTTCCACTCCTCGGGTCGCCGAAAGTCGACCTTTTCCGGCAGTTCGACGACGAAAGGGTTGAGCGGGGTTGCAGGCTGAGCTGTGGGCACTGTAGGCGTTGCCATGGGTGCTGCAAAGTTCCGTATTCGATGCCGGCGTTTTTAGGCCTACTTGTCCGGTGCCCTCTTCACAGCGTTGTCGTCTCTTCCACGCATCCTACCGCTGCCACCATGTCGTGGTCGGGAACTGAGAACACGAACGAGCCGACGGATAACGACATGTACTTAAGTAAAGTGTGGGATTGGGCTAGTTGGTAATCCATATAGAACTTCTAGGCGCGTAAAACTTCAGACAACTAACACAAGAGACGAGGACTGCGCTCGTCCTCGTCTCTTGTGTTAGTTGTCTGAAGTTTTACGCGCCTAGAAGTTCTATATGGATAACGACAACTGTTTAATGGCCAAAAGATTGGATTAAACCCTGCGTGTTAGCCCGGCTGCATGCTAGCTCGATAGACAGGTTCGCACACACTCGCGCCAGCGATCTGCTGTGCCGAATCGTCCCGCGCGTCACGTGATGCGGTACGCATAGCGCATTACAAGGCGAATAAACTGCCGCCAGAAGGTTTTCTCGCTCTTCACATTCACGCGTGTGGCTTCCGGCCTTTGTTCCAGAGTACAATCATTGTTGGTCGGCATAAGGATGAGATGACTAGGTTGATCATACAAGCCGAACTTATTGATGCTCTTGGATATGTATGTATTAGCAAGCCTTCAATTGCCTTGTCACTCAAGGAACTGGCGTTCCTGCGTACGCAGTGATACGTGATTTTATCTGTGAGGTTTTTTGTTGTCTTATTTATCGTTTTTTCTCGTAGGTAGATGGCATTGTCATGCATGTATCTGAATTACACGTGCTTATCTGCTTGGTCGCCTGACGATTATGCTTAAAAGCAGCTTGGAGGTCGAAAATAAACATGTTGTTAATAGTAGCGCTCTGTCTTCTCAGTCTATTCTTTCCTGTGTTCGTTTTTTCGCCTCACGCTACATAAATGTCTTTCAAATGTTTCACCAACAAGCCCACATCGCCACTCTTGTCGCATAGCGCCATCTCCTTGTGGCTGCGTCCACGACAGTACCATCCTGCTGCTTTTTCTGCGTGTGATCAGTTCTTGTCCAGAAATACCGTCTGCTTTTGTGATTCATGAAATAGTGGTGGGAACAGAGGTGATGTAGGTAGTCGACACCATAGTGGTTTAAACTCTGAACATTGCTGCTGCTACAATAGTTTTTTTTGTACTTACTTTTCAGACATACAGAAAGGAGCCAAGTGGAGCTGTTCATGGGCCATGCACAGAGTTTCACAAGTGTGCTTTCAGCACTCATTAAAGTGGAATGCTGGGCCAGTTGGTACAACATAATGTGGAAATATATGAGCGCACAAGGTGGAGCGTCTTTCCTGTCATGTGCTTTTCCTTCTACCTCGTGCGCTCATATATTTCCACATTATTGGGCTTTCAGCACTTTTGACAATCATGTTTCTGAACACATCTGCCAAAGTTGTGTTCAAAGAAGCGTGTAGTGGTCATTTCATTGTTCATTTGACATGCTGCAGCAGGTATGACTTACACATCTGCAAGATGACGCAGCACAGTGCATACACACAAACTACCCCACATACACTCTGCATTTGTCGCTTAACTGTAAATTGTTTACTCTGACCTTGCACAACAATTATTAACAAAATGACATGAAAGCTTTGCCATGTATGCAGGTAGCGTTCTCAGTATATGCTGGCAATAAGTGAAAAGTTCAACCAGTCCACTGGTCACATAGCGTAAACATCTATAGATAGAAGGCTGGGGCTGTTGGAAGCTGATACATAATAACGAATGGACCACGACTCCAAAAGTTTTCAGTTTTCTCACCTTTGTACATGAGGTGGCATAGTCAAATAGTTTAGGCAGCAGCTATGTCTTGTCACTCAGCAGCGTTCACCAATCACGGTGTCAGAACATGTTGCATGGAAAACTTTAGCAACATCCTCTTTACGTTCTTTAAGTTTCGGTGACCATTTTTTATTTGTTTTGCCCACGGAAGTTGCGTCGCAATCTTTGCATTATACTTTACCAATGACCTCACTCAAATATTCAGTGCTTTTCGGTATACCTTGGGATATACGTTCACGGACTGCACACCTGCGCATGATCGGAGAAAGGTCTTGTACAAAGTACACTGGGGTATTGCAACGCCACTCCTATTGGCAAAATGGGCAGAAAGAGTTCAGAGCTTTAAAGACTGCTAAGGGGTATGCTGCTATTGCCACCAGTGCAGCTTGTTCCAAGACTGAGTTTAACTGCTGGACAACAAGGCATAGTCTCTATATAAACAGTGCTAGAAAATGGCTTGGAGACAGATCAAGGGGGGGGGGGGACTTGGAATATTGGTTTATTTATTGTCAACCATTAACTTCCTAGAACAACATGTTCACGAGGACGTATATTACTAAAGAACTGGTGAACCTAGCCTTCAATGACTTGTTGCCAACATATTCTGCAACTGCCACCTGCATAAGTGGCAACACTTCTATGCAACATTATTAATCTATGCAACACTCATTAATTCACACGTAGTTTGGAACATCTTTGCATGTGCAGATTGGCTCAACAAAAAGAAATCTGCAAAATGGGGAAAGGGAGGATGTCATGTGAACTGAGCTCGGGTAAATATTTGGCCTTGTTGGTGTAACTTTTTCATAAAGTTCAGCGTAGCACTTCAAGTCACAAGGATGGGAAAGGCTTCTGTATGTTCAACCTGTCCCATCTTCTGAGTGCGTGCTGTCCCAATCTGAGTGCTTTCGAAAAGACGCTCGACGCATCGTTCAGAGATGCTGCGCGTGTCCAACATTAAGGCTGTCTCATCCTCCATCAGCATCTTGGTGCCTAGAAACGGCCGCCGCATTGACCGGCTTGCTCGTCCACATTCTGTACATACGTTGTAAATATAAACACTTTGTTTCTATATTTCTGCCTGTTGACTTGCCACTGCCTCGATGCTATTGCAGCTAGCCTTGGCACCTGTCAGCAAGTTTGTTTTGCTGGCGCTTGGTGAAGCAAGTGTGAGTGAGAGCAGACGAAACTCATCACTTCTAAAATTTAATTCGAGCGCGAACACACGACATTGTCACTGACACACGCACACACCCAGGCATCAAACACACACAGCGCTCCCTTCCAACTGATTTATTCTTAGCTCGAAGGCTTGAATATATACTTGTAATGTGCGCACTAACATCATAGAAAGCCACAGCATACATTATCAATACACACAGTTAATCAATGTCATTACCTCAAAGCAATAAACTGGAATTGTTTGAGAATGTATGCTGTTGGCCTTCTATGGTGTTAGTGCGCACATGTGTTAAGTATATATTCAAGCGTTCGAGCTATGAATAAATCGGTTGGAAGTGAGCGCTGTGTGTGTGTTTGATGCCTGGGTGTGTGCGTGTATGAGTGATTGTGTCGTGTGTTTGCGCTCGAATTAAATTTTAGAAATGTTGTGCCAACTAGCCCAACAACAAGTTCTTTTACAAAACTCGTCACGATGTCCGTCACAGCTTTGTATGCTAACGTGACCAAGCCACCTATGCAACGACGTCACTGCCCAATTCGGCACCGCGAAACCTAAACCGAAAATAGTCCACTAAAGTAGAGCAACGATAAATTATTTAGCGAAAATACGCGAATCTTGGTGTACACTTGTGTATCATGCTTCCTGGGGCTGAAGGAAACGCTTACAGCAAAGAACACGCATGCCACAAATTTGGTAGCACTAACCGCAAGGGCGTCTGGTTAAGCAGGCGTTTGGTGTCTTGAGACACCACGGACACAAGCTAATGGGGGAGGTTCTCACCATAGAAGGATCGGCCACCCTGGTGCAGTATCTGGCCACTACCTCCCGCATGCAATCGTCAAATAACTCGCGTTTGGTGTCTTGAGACACCACGGACACGAGCTAATGGGGGAGGTTCTCACCATAGAAGGATCGGCCACCCTGGTGCAGTATCTGGCCACTACCTCCCGCATGCAATCGTCAATTAACTCACGGCCCTCAGTCCCCAGCAGCTGCGAAGCAACTGACCACGGCGGAGGTCAGATCTGCAACGCAGCAGAGGGTGCTAAGAATCTCTGGATCCGAACAGGCCGCCATTGGAACCTGAACTTCGCAACGTTCAACGCTAGAACCTAATCTAGTGAGGCAAGTCTAGCTTACTATTCGAGGAGATAGAGGATGTTGAGAAGGCAAGAGGGTTAGGGGGAGACAGAAGGTTAGGTGGGCAGATGAGAATAGGAAGTCTGCGGGTATAAATTGGCAGCAGCAAGCACAGGACCGAGTTAACTGGCGGAACATGGGAGAGGCCTTTGTCCTGCAGTGGACGTAGTCAGGCTGATGATGATTATGATGACCCCTTTAACTTCCTCATGCCACCAGCTCTTGGGTTTGTGTCTGCTTTTCCTGGTTGATTTGACCTTAGCAAACTCTAACCTAAACAGTCGAATTAGAATTGTGTGGTTCCCCTAAAAGAACAAATAACAAAATAAATACCCTTATGGAAATGAGCGCCAACTAGTGCCCTCTCTATTTATCCATTCATTTGTTTTCTCGAACAAACGTTCTCGTAAATGAATCTTAAAAGTCGCAAAAAGTACAATCGAGAATCTGCGTCATCTCACGTAATTGTTTGCAGCGAAAGCAGACTACAGATGGGCATTTTCGACGATTGCCGGGGTGCATGCGACGTGAAGAAGTACGTCATGAATATTTTTATTTATTTTATTTAGACATACCGCAGGCAGCATTTTGTTCAGGCAGGAGGGGCATAAGAAACATCATATGATTCGTAACAGCAGAAAAAAAAGTGAATCCAAACGCTAACAGAGTTCACATGTCTGTGAAGCAGCAACAAAAAAAAAACATTATCACACAGGTGAACACACTAAATGAACACACACACAGTTGAACACACACTACCAAGTAGATAACCTTTCAGCGACATAGCAACATTGTCAGCCGAAAAATCTCATGAGGCAGTGAATTGCATTCATCACTGTTCTGGGAAAAGAACTGTATTTGTAGGCATTAGCTCCTACAAATATGGATGCCAAGGATCGATCGTGTTTATGGCGGGTATTCCTAGCAGTGACTGGCTGAACGCAACAAGGTACTATTAAGGCAACTGTCCCTGACATAATTTTGTATAAAAAACGTCAGACGATTCAACTTTCTTCTTGTTTCTAACGAAGGAATTCGGCATATTGATGACAGCTCCACTTCGAAGCAATGCACAAATAGCTGAGAACAAAATTACACCACAACCACGAGGTTAATGATGACGAGTGGGGCGAAGCTTGCGGACAGACGGGCGCACAGATGGACGGACGCATGGACATCAAACACGGACGCACGAAAGCATGGACGGACTGGTGGGCGCTTCGTCCCACTTATCATCAATCACTCCATGGATATGCTGTGACACTGTTTTTATTGACATCCAACGCTTTGCAACTGGCTACGACCCATGGAGTAAAAAACTTCGCCCCTTAAAAAAACGAATGTTGATGAGCAGCCCGAAACAATATTTAAATTCAGCATAAGGGGCTGCTTTGATACGAGCGATAAGAAAGGCGCCTTAGCTCGCAAGGTACACTGTTCTTTGGCGGAACGAAGTTTTTTCGGCTGATGTTGTGCATCCACTGCTGCTTGTGCAAGCTATCGCGTTTACCTTGGAATGTCATGAACAGTGTGTAACCATTTCCACTGTAATTTTTGCAGTGATAGACTCAACAGCAAGGCTCGGCGCCCGCACAAAGCACAAAAAACAAAGCGCGTGCTACATTCGTTGCGCAGAGCGTCGGAAAAAGAAGAAAAAAACTAAAGCAAAGCACTATACCCACCCGTCTCCAAGGGCATAGAAGTATGGCAGTTCGGGCTGGTTGGTATGACATGACGATAGTTATAGCGTGAGAACAAAGGGCACCTCATCATTCTGTTCTCGCGCTACATAACGTCTCCCAGGGCAACCGCGAAGGAGACCAATCATAGTGCAAAAAAAGTGTCCGAGACCGCGCTACAGTGGCTAGCTTAGGAAAGTGTGATGAGCACCAAGCGGCCCCTACGGAGCGCACTGAAGCCTCCGAGGAGGAGCCGCGTAGGGGCACGTGCAGTCGTTTATACTAAAGGTAACAGGAATGCAGCAGTGATGAAAAACAAGGCACTGTGGAATTACAATATGTATGATGTTGTGAGAGAAATATGGAAAGGGGTCATGGTTCCTGGTATGACGTTTGGCAATGCGGTCTTGTGCATGAGATCAGAAGTTCAAGCAAAATTAGAAATTAAGCAACGTGGAATAGGCAGGCTTGCCTTAGGAGCTCACGGGAATACACCAAATCAGGGAGTACAAGGTGATATGGGATGGACATCATTTGAGTGCAGGGAAGCTAGCAGAAAGATGGAATTTGAGGAGCGATTGAGAGAAATGGGGGAGGAGCGTTGGGCTAGGAAGACATTCAGCTGCTTGTACATGAAGAATGTCGATACAAAATGGAGGAAGTGAACCAGAAAAATGACTGCTAAATACTTAGAAAACAGCAAGGGGCCAAACCAAAAAGAATTATTGGTTAAGAAGAAGGTGAAGGAAGCTGAGACCGATATGTGGAGAATCGGCATGATTAAAAAGTCCGCACAAAAGATCTATCAAACTTTTAAGCAGGAAGTTCCCAAGGAAAGGATCTGTGATAATACTCGGTGTAGTTCTCTACTGTTTGAGGCCAGGACTGGAGTATTGCGAACCAAGACATATCGGGTCAAATACGAAGGGGTAGACACGGTATGCAATGCCTGTGGAGAGGAATAGGAAACTGTTCTGTGAAGGGCTTCACCCTATAATTCAGGATGATGGCGCAGAGTTTTTCAAAGCACTGGGGTTTCGGGACAGGGAGGGCAAAATAGATTTTAAGCGGGTTGAATTAGCTAGAAGGAGGTTATCTGATTGGTGGCTAAAGTCAAGGCACAAGTGATAATTAAACCCTTCACTGCAAAGAACTAGTCCTCAACCTCTCTGTTTCAGGAAAAAAAGAAATAAATCTAGTTTGTGGTTCGCTAAGTATTACGGTTTGGTGGCATTAGCCACCGCCAGATCTAAAGGGTACTGCCATATCAATTTCATCCATCCTATTCACGTTGTTTGCATGTTTCTGACATTTTCGTGGGGCGCGTTTGTCCTCGTTTTTTTAATTGCGGTGGCACACTGGCACCAATGCTTCTGTATGCACTCTCATGGCACGAAAACAAAGTCATTGCTTCGTGCCAGCGTTCACTACAGGTTAGAAGTCAGCTAATAAGAAGCATGCGTTGTTCGGCGTTGCACAAAACAAAGCTCAGTTAGCGCATTGGCGGAGAGCGATCCCGCGCGCTGACAAGCTACTTCAAGAAAACTTGGATGTGTGCGAGCGGCACTTCGGCGAGAGGTACGTCTCCCGGCACTTCGAGCACACTGTGAATGGCGAAATTGTCCGCATTGAAAGAGGTAGGCGTGCTCTCTGTTAGGGGGGAGGGGGGGGGGGCGAAGTTTTATTGCAGGGCGCCTCTTCCCTATTGAGTCAGTGTATAATGCATATTTTATGCCCCCCCCCCCCTTTACATGACCAAAAGAGTGCCCCGCTGCCTAGTCAATGTAGAAAACAGGTTTAGCACCCCAAAAAGCAGTGGTGGTTGCGGATGCGAACAATCGTCTAATTGCTGTTCCTGCCTTCTATAGGTGTTCGTCCTAGACAGGCCAGGGTCCTGATAGTGACTGCTGCAGCACCTGTCATTTCATCATCCACGTGTCAACGTGGAACGTTGTATTCTGGATAATCTGGCCGCATCATATCTACCGTTCCCAGCATTCCTGTCGTCGTCCTGCGCCTGCGTGGATCTTCAGTCTAGGCATCAAAAACAGTGACAGGAGGCACGCCCGCGTCAAAGCAGTGGTGGTTGCGGATGCGAAAACTCGTCTAATTGCTGTTCCTGCCTTCTACAGGTCAGTTGGCTTTACGCAACCCTTGGTATTGAGCTCTGTCTTATACCGCAACCACTGTTGCTGCTGCTGCTGCTCTTTGTATTATTCGCACGCTCGTGTGTTCACTTGTGTTCTTCGATAAGTTTGCTGCTTGAGGTATCACGGTGCCTACGAATGCCGAATTAGCTAAGAGAATCGAGGACCTTGAGGCAAATTTTGACAGCCGATTGACAAAGCTCGTGGACAGAATTGTGGGTGACGTTACGACGAAGCTTCGAGAGACGGGATTCGATCTCGGTGCTCTAAATTCAGAGGTTAAAGGTATGGGTGCTGGCCTGAAAATGCTTAACGACATTGTAGAGACTGTCGTACTCAACAACAAGAGCTTTGTTCTACTAACAAAGCTTTGAAAAATGAGAATGAGACTTTAAAGAAGGTGGCGGACCTGGAGCAGTATACTCGGATGAACAACGTCGAGATCAAGGGCGTTCCTTTTTCACAAGGGGAGGACTGTGTTGCCATAGTGCAGTCGATTGGTAACAAAATTGACTGTCCTGTATCAGGCACTGATCTTGACGTTGTTCAAAGTCCCAGCAAAGTCTGGACAACAGAATATCGTGGCCCGTTTCTGTTCACGAGAGCAAAAGAATGAGTTTGTTAGGAAGGCACGTAAAGCTCGCTTGAATACACGTGCTCTTCGTTTTTCTGGAGAGGGCACCCATGCTGTCTTTGTTAATGATCACCTCTCGCCGGATAACAAGAAACTTTTTGCTAAAGCACTTGTTCTCAAAAAAGAGAAACAGTGGGCGTTTCTTTGGACTGATAACTGTCAGATAAAAGCAAGGAAATCTACTCACACCAGGGTATTTCGCATAAAATCAGAGATCGACCTGTCCATTATCTCCTAGTGATATCATACATTAGCGATTGTAGCGTCTATCCAATAGCAGGATGGGGGATGCCTCGCCGCGGTGGTCTAGTGGCTAAGATACTCGGCTGCTGACCCGCAGGGCGCGGGTTCGAATCCCGGCTGCGGCGGCTGCATTTCCGATGGAGGCGGAAATGTTGTAGGCCCGTGTGCTCAGATTTGGGTGCACGTTAAAGAACTCGAGGTGGTCTAAATTTCCAGAGCCCTCCACTACGGCATCTCTCATAATCATATAGTGGTTTTGGGACGTCAAACCCCACATATCAATCAATAGCAGGATGAACTCTCATCATGGATGTCTCAACCATGTAGGGCGTTAATTCACTTGAACGCTCGAAGTATAGGAAAAAATTATGACGATATCGCCTCATTGCTGTCGGCCATTGGTCACTAGTTCTCTATCATCTGCATCAGTGAAACGTGGCTATGTGAATAAGACAGGGACCTGTTTAAGTTTCCTTCCTATTCTTCTGAATACTGTCACCTAATCGACGATGCACATGGTGGAGCAGCTATTTTTATATGTTCATGCCTTCACTATCACAGGCGACTGGACTTGGCACTAAGGATTCTTGGTTGCGAATCCGTGTGGATCGAACTTCATGAAGCACATTTTTCGCAAAATAGTAAGAATTTAGTTGTTGCCTGCATATATCGCCCTCCGTCGTCATCTGTCGTGGAGTTCTGCCTAGCTTTAGGAGAGGCGTTGAAAACTCTGTCATTAGAACGGAAACGGTGATTATTTTAGGAGATATGAATATCAATCTTCTTGATGACACCAACGCAAATGTTTCTGAATACATTTCCTGCTTCAGTGGGTATGCCTACGAGTGCCTCATAACTGCACCAACTCGTGTTCCACTTCATGGCAATGGCACTATTACAGATCACATTTTGTCTAACCACATTAGTCCTCCTGAAGCAGCTGTCATCGAGGTGCCTGTCACAGATCATTATCCTATTTATGCAAGCATAGGCATCTTCAATAATAATAAAATAATTCGATGCTTCAAGAATATCTTAAATTTAACATCATCGAGCAGTGTGATTGGTCGGCAGTTAAGAAATGATAATGCTGAAATAGCCTTTTAACAATTTTTCTCTATCATTTCAAATGCAGTCAAGGCCGCTTCAACATTAGTAGTAAGCAGAACAAAGTACCTTGTCCCAATTAATCCGTGGTTGACACCTAACCTGTTAAAATGTCTGCGGAAAAAGGATAACTTATACAAAAAGACGAAAAAGTGCCCTTTCAATGTTCACCTTCAAAAGCGCTATAAAGAATGTTCAAACGCAATAGGAAAGTTACTTAAAGCCGCTAAATTAATGTATTTCGAAGATAAAATAAAGCGAGCCGGAAATGATGTTAAGCAGCAGTGGAAAACTGTCAACAATTTTCTCGGCAGGACTACGGTACATTCAGATATAACCTTGATTCACTCAGAAAAACGTGTAATCGATAACCAATCTGATATTGCGAACTCTTTTAATGACTCATTCGGCATTGATATTCCTCAGTCGACAGCACCCCTCGAACACACTTGTTCACGACTACCACATTCATTCTTCCTTTACCCGACGTCACCCGAGGAAGTGTTCACCGTTATCAATAGTATTAGGAATACAAGCGCTGGTCTCGATAAGTTCCTTGCTGCCGACATGAAAATGATAGCTCATTTAATTTGTGATGCATTATGTCATATTATAAATCTTGTGTTTGGAACTGGGTTGTTAACTACATCTTTGAAAAAAGCAAAAATTATTCTCGTTTTTAAAAAAGGCGACAAGCGTTTAATCTCCAATTACCAGCCTATAGCAATTATTTCATTCTTCAGTAAGGTCATAGAAAAGCTTTTTGCGGGACGTTTACGGTGTTATCTAGACAAGTTTCACATTCTTTCTAACAAACAGTTCGGTTTCAGGCCCGGTTACTCAACTGAACTCGCCATGATATCACTAACAGAGGAAAATAAATATGCTATTGACAGCGGTAGTGTTGTTGGAGGCGTTTTTCTTGACCTTTCAAAAGCATTTGATTCTATTTCGCACAAAATTTTATTTGAGAAACTAGAATCAATTGGTGTATCTGGCGTCCCACTAGAACTAATTCGTAACTATCTGCGTGATCGAGAACAGGTGGTATATAGGTCCGGTACCTTTTCCAACCCTAAAACCATAAACATCGGTGTTCCACAGGGTTCCATTTTGGGCCCGCTTTTATTTTCAATTTATATAAATGATCTTCCTCAATGTCTAGCACATTCGTCCTGTATACTCTATGCGGACGATACCAATATATTAACTACAGATAAAGACGTTGACTCGATGTTGTTTAAACTAAATACCGACCTGATATATATCGTTAAATGGTTCGATAGGAATAAATTAAACATAAATGCTAAAAAGTCAAACTTCGTTGTATTTTTGTCACCTATTCGAATTATACCTAGGAACCCCTCTGTCTTCGTAAGCGATACTCAAATTCATTCTACCTCTTGTACAATGTTTCTCGGGGTCAAATTAGATGAACATTTAAAGTTTAATTCGCATTTTTTTTTGGTGCTTACGCGGAAAGCCGCATATGCCATTCGAATATTTCTAAAAGTGCACCCGTTCTTTCGTTTTGAAATATTGTTGTCACTTTACTACGCTTTCTTTCACAACAACATAATCTATTGCATTTCATCATGGGGTAATACGTATGCCACTCATTTTTCAGCCATCCAACATCTTCAAAACCAAGCATTGAGAATAATAACGTTCAGTGGCTTCATGTCCAATGCATCATCCTTACTCTGTTCGCATGGAATTTTATGAGTTCAGAAGCTGGCTAAATATTTTCTCGGCATTCTTATTTACAAATATGTGAATGGAAAACTTCCGATTCTTTTACTACACTCCAGTCAGTTTCCTCAGGCGTCATCGACTCATTTTACAAAGGCTAGTAACTTCCTTTTACCCAAACCTAGGACTAATTATTGCAAGTTTACCACAAAATTTTCATCTGTTTCCCTGTGGAATTCTTTACCTTTGGAGATCAAAAATAGATCCCTCGAAATGTATAAAAAAGGCTTGCATTCGCATCTATTAAATTCTTAATGCATTATATTATATGAATGGAATGTTATTGCATTTTTTGTTAGTTTTTTGTGCTCATCGGTACACCTTGTATAACTTATGTTCGCTATTTCGTGTTTATCTGTACATTTTGTATATCTTAATTTTTCTATCCTTACCGTAATAAGGCTTGATATTATACAGAGTGAATGTTATTCGATTTCGTGTTAGTTTTTGCATGCTTAGCTCTACATTTTTTATAACTTACATTCGCTATTTCGTGCCTATCTGTACATTTTGTATACCTTAAATTTTCTTGCCTTACCACTCTTTACTATTGCGTTGTATCTCTCATGTATGATTTTATAGGAGGTCTCACTCACAGTCTCGCGACTTTGAGACCTCCTTCTGTATTTGCACATAACACATGAACTTGTATCACTTGTATTTCAATTCTGAATAAACTGAACCCTCACTCCCAGGTGACCCCTTTGCCCCCCTCGTGTGGACGCCTATGTGTAGGCCTTTCGGAGAAGCTCTTCGCATTTGTAGATGCCTTTGAAATCACTTCTTCAAATCACTTCTTCACTACGACCTGGTTGTGAGGATCAGTGAAAACGCTAAGAAATTTGGGCAATACCATTAACCCATCGTCAACCCGCACTATATCTTTACCCAACGAACAGGGTGAAATGCTATCGGATAAAGACGCCGTTAACATGTTTAACAACGCGTTTTCTTCGATTTTGACCAAAGAACCTGATGAACCATTACCTACGGTTCTTGCACCTTTTAAAGCTACAATGCCTCCTATGACCTTCTCGATAGACGACATTTCAAACATAATTGCCAACATTAAACTGTCATCATCCGCTGGTTTCGATGAAATCACATCGAAGTTTCTGAAGAACACCAAATTCATTTCCGCGGCTTATCTAACGCTGTTGTTTTCCCAGCCACTGTCATCTGGAAACCTACCAAAAGAGTGCAAAATGGCCAAGGTCGTTCCAGTCTACAAATCGGGCAGCAAGAGCTCACCCTAAATCTACCGCCCCATTTCCATCACATAAGTGCCTTGTAAAATCATGGAGCAAGTCGTATACACTCATATAATTAGCTTCCTTGATTCTAAAAATGTTTTTCACCATTCTCAGCATAAGTTTCGCAAGGGACTATCCTGCAAAACAACAATAGCGGCATTTCTTTATGACCTGCACCTCAATCAAGACGCTAACACTCAAACAGATGCGACTTTTCTTGATTTCGCGAAAGCATTCGACAAAGTTGCTCAACAACGCTTACTACTAAAACTCTCCCGACTGAATCTGAACCCCGCAGTTTTAACATGGATTGAGCAGTTCCTCACTAACAGCAGCACTCGGTGTGCGTCAATAACAACAACTCTGAGCCTCTTTCAGTAGAATCCGGCGTCCCTCGGGGTTCGGTATTGGACCCCCTACTTTTTCTAATATATAATAATGACCTACCATTGCATGTTACTAGCAGAATCTGCATGCTTGCCGATGATTGCTTTATTTATCGTTCAGTTGTTAACATTACTTATTAGTATGCTCTACAACAGGACTTGCACAAAATCAAAGACAGGTGTCAACGCTGGTTAATGATTTTAAATACTGGTAAATTCAAAACAATGTCGTTTTCTCGCAGTCCTGATGCGTTAAAATTTAAACGTGAAATAGCAAACCAGCAACTAGAGACCGTGCACCAATATAAATACTTAGGTGTGCCGATATCGAATAATCTCGACTGGTGTGCGCATGTGAACCACGTTATTGCATCATCTAACAAAACATTTGGGTTTTTACGACTTCATTTACAAAGCGCTCCCCAGCTTGTCAAGTTACTAGCTTACAAAACACTAATATGGTCCAAACTAGAGTACGCATCAGCCATTTGGGATCCTAGCCAGATATTCCTCACAAACGCTCTTGAGGCTTTTCAGAGTCGTGCCATTCGTTTCATTCATTCCGCCTTTTCATACGATATCAGCGTAACATCTTTGAAATCGGAATCCGGTTTACAAAAACTTTCTAATCTACACCCCATTGCTAGTTTACCATTATTTCATAAATCCTACCACAGCGCGCTAAATCAAGCACCGTATGTTTTGCCACCATCACGTATATCCTATCGCATTGGTCCCCCCTTAAACGTTGCCTGTCCTCATGCTAGCACAGTCCCCTTTGCATCTTCTTTTTTTCCTCGAGCAGCCAAGGAATGCAACGACCTAGCACAAGAAAGCTCTAACTCAAGTCCTACTGCCTTCATTGAAGCGATCACATCGCAATATACTATATAATAAAGTGTTCAACTTGTTGTATATATTGTAATCCACCCCTTATGAAATACCCCCTGGTGGGGTCTTTAAGGAATGAAAGTGAAAGTGAAAGTTTATCTACAACTAGCTTCACAGTGACAGCTTGGGAGAGCTTGTTTCCTGCTTAGTAAAAAAATGCCACACTGGGCTGCGCAAAATATGGTCTGAGCCTCACCAATCAAGTGACCAAGTTTTTTTCTGCTAACCCATTTGCCTTTTTACACAAAGGTACTTCACAAAAAGCGAGCATCTTCCCATGAAAACAGGAGGTACTTAAAGCTCAGGCGCATCACCAGGCTTGCAGCACTATGTTCTGTGGGGCACCTGTGAATTATAAAACATTTTTCTTGATAAAAATGGACGTGGGACCAATTATTAAGAATGCATTTTTTTAACAGATTTTGAGTCACTACTCGGAAATGCGTTGTATTACTTGTGTGCAGAAAATGAAAGATTTTCATCAGGATACCGCTTGTGATTCTCGTCTCTGAGTATGACGTTATGAATGATGAAGCTTTATTTACAGTAAAGTGTTTGAGGAAATGATGGTTCACCGTGCAGAGTGTTGCAAGCCATGGCTCACAACTGAATTCATCGTTCCCCTGTTCTACCACTTCACATCGATAAAATGTTTCACTGCCGTTACGCGCTCACTTTCGGCATCCTGTCGACCTCACGATATTGAGTCGTGCACCCGCGTAGGCATCATGTTTTCCAGAAGCTATTTAACATATTTTCTCGGTCGTTATTTGAGACCATGCACGATCAAAAAAATATATTTTAAATTATTCACAACGCCTGCACGCATGGTTGGTTCCCGTCTCTGCGCAGCGCATCGGTGCCTTGGTTGACGTTGGATCATGGATGGATGGATTGATGTGGCTGTACCCTTTAGATCGGGAGACGGCTAATGCCACCTGGCCGTTATACTTAGTGAACCACCAAGTGGATTTATCTTTTTTTTTCCTTTAAATAGTGAAATATAGGACTGGTACTTTGCAGTGAATGGTTTAATTTTCCCTCGTGCCTTGACTTTAGCCACCAATCAGATAAACTCCTTCTAGTTAATTCTACCCGCGTAAAGTCTCTTTTGCTCTCCCTGTCCCTAAACCCGAGTGCTTTGAAAAACTCTGCGCCATCATCCTGAACTGTAGGATAAAGCCCTTTACAGAACATTATCAAGTGTTCGGCAGTTTCCTCCTCCCCTCCACACGCAATGCATACCGTGTTTACCCCTTCATATTTGGCCCGATATGTCCTGATTCGCAATACTCCTGTCCTGGCCACAAACAGTAAAGAGCAACTGCGACTATTATCATAGATGTTTTCTTGGCAATTTCCTGCTTAATAGTTCGATAGATCTCTAGTGCGGACTTCTTAATCACGTCGATTCTCCACATGTCAGGCTCCGTTTGCTCCACCTTCTTCTTAATTGATAGTTATTTTTGGTTTGGCCCCCTGCTGTTTTCTAAGTATTTACGCGTCAATTTTCTGGTTTGATTCCTCATTTTGTATCGGCATTCTTCATGTACAAGTAGCTGAAAACCTTCCTAGCCCAATGCTCCTCCGCCAATTCTCTCAATCGCTTCTCAAATTTTATCTTGTTGCTAGCTTCCCTGCCCTCAATTGATGTCCATCCCATATCACCTTGTACTCCCTGATTTGGTGTATTCCCGTGAGCTCCTAAAGCAAGTCTACCTATTCCACGTTGCTCAATTTCTAATCTTGCATCAACTTGTGATCTCATGCACAAGAACGTGCTGCCGAACGTCAGAGCCGGAACCATGACCCCTTTCCATATTCCTCTCACATCTTACCTATTGTGATTCCACAGTGCCCTATTTTTCATGACTGCTGCATTCCTGTTACCTTTAGTCGTCACGTATTTTCGTGTTCCCTTAGGTACTCGGTCGCATTGTTTATCCATACGCTCAGATATTTGTATTTATCTGTTATCTCTAGCGTGACCTCTGGTATTCTAAGCTCACTACCTTCATTATCATTAAAAATCATGACTGCTGATTTTTTCTTACTGAATCTGAAATGTAGCCTATCTCGCTCATTACCGCAGATGTCGATCAATTTCTGCAAATCTTCCTTGTTGTCGGCCATTAGCACTATATCATCTGCGTACATCAATGCTGGTAGTGCCTGTTCAATGAGTTTTCCTTGTTCGACGAAAGAGAGGTTGAAGCCAAGTCCACTTTCTTCTAATTGGGCATCTAAACCTTGTAGGTACATCATGAATAATAAGGGTGACAGAGGACACCCCTGCCTAAGCCCCTGTTTTACCTCTGTGGACGGGATACCTGTTTTTACCAATTTGTAACTACCTTGTTACTTTTATAGATACTATAGAGATCCTTTAAAAGATTAGTGACTCCATCTTCCACACCTAGTGTGCCCAGTATTCCCTACAAGTCCTCTTGAACCACGTTATTGTACGCTCCCTTGATAACCAAAAGTGCTAGCCACAGGGGCCTGTGCTCCTTTTCTGCTATTTCGATGCACTGCGTCAGTGAGAACAGATTGTCTTCCAACCTCCTGTGTTTTCGGAATCCATTCTGCAGTTCCCCCAGCACTTCCTCATCCGCTATACATGCCTGCAGTTTTTCCTTTATATTCTGCATTGCCAGCCTGTAGACCACTAATGTCACGGATATAGGACGGTAGTTATTTATGTCAGCTTTCTCCCCCTTTACATTATAGACCATGTTCATCCTGCTAAGTCTCCATCCATCGGCGAGTTCACCATCGATTATTGTTTTGCTCACTGTCTCTCTCAAAGTCTGTTTAGAATTCGAACCCAATGTCTTTATCAGCATAATCGGAATGCCATCTGGGCCTGTTGATGTACTACTCGGAACCCTCTCCTCAGCCCTTTCCCACTCTCGTTGTGAAAATGGAGCCATAGCGCCACTTGATTCATCCTTGTCTATTGTGGTGCATAAGGCACTTCTTTGTTGAAATCTTTGTCCCCCTTGTTCTTATATATTCAATAGCTTCGCCCCTTTCTAGCCTAGCACCTTGAGCTGTAGTTATAAACCTGTTTTAGGCTTGTCTCATTTCTAGGGAGTTTAGATGGTTCTGAAAGTTCGCAGCTGTCTTGCTATCCATATCAATAAAATATATCTGTCTAACTTTCTACGTGTACCGCATATACAGATTGTGCTATAATTTGAAAGTTCACAATTTATTGCGTATTGGTATATAATCTTGGAGTGTCTGTATGATATGTTTGTTTTCATGAAGTCGCCTTTTTCATGTTTTTTTCATGTATGATGTCTATCTGTAATGCTTTATTTGCAGTGACGATTATGTACATGCATGTTTTGATTTTTCTGGTTGCTCTGTTGTTTGTATACTTGCATCGCATGCAAACATGTAGACGCATGCCGAATGCGCATGGGAGTAGGAGCCTCTGTCAGGCAATACGGCCTTTAGCTCTTACTCCTCTCTGTATCAGAAAGAAATAAACTTCAATTCAAATGCAATTCAAATTCATTTTTATGTACTTCTGCCAGCCATTCCTTCTAATCTTTTCATTGATCAGAAGGGATGCTTCCCTTCTACAGCTTAGAAATATGTTTCGTTTTCTTTCAACTTCATCTGTCAGTTCACCCCGCTGCTTAGCATGTCTGTGTTTCCTAGAGGCTTTCTTACATTTTGCAATGGCTCTCTTAAGTTCCTCATCCCACCAACTCTTGGGTTTGTGTCTTTTTTCGGGGTGATTTCTCACGTGTCTTAGCAAGCTCTAGCTCAAACAGTCTAATTAGATTCGTGTATGTCCACACTGTTTTATTATCCTCAGTGATTACTTTTTCAATATGTTAGTAGCTATTTCTATTCGCTTTGCTGAATAAAATTTTTCCTGTAGTTGCTCAACTTGTCTCCTTCCCACTTTCTCTGCTCTTCCAAAACTTAGCTTGATACAATTGTGATCACTACCCAGACTTCTGGAGCCACATTCTTCTATGTGCATTCCCCTGAGCCTATCATACTTCATTTCATTCATTCCATTTATCGATACGGTCCGCCCTTTGCGGGCTATTACAGGAGTGGAGTTGACTCATATAAAAGAGAAATGTGCATAATAGAAACATAAGAAAAAGAACCTTCACTACTGGAACAAATCATTTCAGAGCACATACAACAAATATATCATAATGGCTAAGCATATACTTTACAGAGAAGTTAGTGAAAAATAAGAAAATAGAGTATCACTGCCGAAATACACATCACATATTGTCACGGCTAAGGGCCGGGCAAGAAGACAGAGGACGACGAAGTGATGAGCGTGGACAGCACCCACGATTCCTCTGAGAAAGAAGAAGTCGAAGTGGCTGCTCTTTTGTTCTGTTAATACAGACCTCGCTTTTCTGGTCGCACCATCGTCCTGTACTCTGTTATTTTCACCTAGCGACATTGGTGGAGGTGCTGGACTTCTCCAACTGATGCTTGGGACACCTCCGCGCCCTAGCACATCGAGTCCACCACCGCAATCTGTTCCTGCAGTGGATACTCCTGTCCACCGCTACAGTCGCCGACAGCGATATATATATATATATATATATATATATATATATATATATATATATATATATATATATATATATATATATATATATATATATATACATCACTTTAGACCCACCATTACCTCTGTCTCAAATCGCATCTGATGGCCTGCATCGTTCCCTGCTCAGATATACTCCTTTTTCGATTTTCGGCTTTTCTTTCTATATTTTTTTTCAGCCCAAAATTACGTTTTCTTTGAAAAACCATTAGCCTTTTAGTTAAGATCCTGCCGCCCGGTTCTTGGCCGATCCCCCTTTGTGGGTGTGCGCCAGAGTGTCAAGGATCATCATCATCATCATCATCATCAGCGAGGCCTTAGTCCCGAGGTGATCCCGCTCGAACTTCTCCAGCAACACATCGTACCGGGAGAAATGGCTACCGGAGGGCCTTCACAGCTTACTGTTGATCAGCCTCTAATTCCTGAGACCTTCCACGGTGAGGTTTATGAAGACGTCGAGGACTGGTTAGCCCAGTATGAGCGAGTCGCCAAAGCCAACCGCTGGCCAACTGAACAAAAGCTATCGCGCGTCTACTTTGCTTTGGCAGACAGCGCTCGTACGTGGTACGAGAACCGCGAGTCAACGCTGTCTTCGTGGGAAGAATTTCGGCAGCGAATTCTCGGGACATTCGCAAACACCGACCGCTGTGATTCTGCTTTGCAGCTCATCGAGGCACGCATGCAGAAACCAAACGAGAGCGTCGCCATGTTTGCGGAAGACATGACCCGCCTATTTCAGCGGGCCGACCCCGAGATGCCTGACGGTAAAAAACTCCGACATTTGATGAGAGGCGTCAAGGAAGAGCTGTTTGCCGGCCTCCTACGCAACCCACCAACAAGCGTAGCCGAATTTGTCAAAGAGGCTACAACAATCGAGCGAGCACTGCAGCAATGGCGCCGATACCATGACCAACCAATCAAAACATCTCCCAGTCTCTCTGCTTTGAGTGCCGGTAGTGAGTGTTCTCTGCGCGAACTCATTCGTGAGGTCGTTCGGGAAGAGATCCGAAACCTCCTTGTGACTCCGCAAGAAAATACCATGGCTTTCTTTGCAGAAGTTGTGCGGCAAGAACTCCGCCAGGCATTTTCGTTGCCCGAATCACCCTCAGACCAGCGGTCTGTGAGCTACGCATCAGCTGTCCGTCGACACACTCCAGAGTCCTACAACTCGTCACCACTGGCTTATCGTGACGTGAGCCAAGGGCCTTACAATGAGCCGTGGGCCCCAGCTCCCAATCCGCCGCAGCCGTATCCACACTCCAACGTGCCTATGCAAACGGCGCCAATGTACACTCCGCTGACATCTGCATCTTGGTCGCAGGGTATGCCCACCAGTCGACCATTCATCCGTAAGACGGACTTGTGGCGCACCGTCGACCGTCGACCACTTTGCTTTCATTGCGGAGAAGCCGGCCATATTTTCCGCCATTGCCCGTACCGTGACCGCAGACATAACTTTCTACAAATCTCCCCTCGTGCCTATTTCGATAACCGCCGTGACAGCAGTGCAGGCCCGCAAGCACAGCAACCCGAAGTGCCGTATCGTCGACCCCGCTCTCCTTCACCTGCACCGAACTCGCCGCCGCAGCGCAGGTACTCCGAGGTGGTCCGGGGCAGATCTCCTAGCCCTCGTCGGGGAAACTAACAGCTGCGACCTTTGGGGAGAAGGTTGCCGCCCGTCGAGATGCTAACACACCCCCAACATCTTCTCTACGACGTGATATGACGAATGATACCACGGATCATACGACGCACGATACCAAGGACGATACGACGTCACCGACATCAACGGAAATCGTAAGCGCCAATCTAGACATTTGTATAGACGGACGCCCAATAACAGCACTAGTAGATACTGGTGCGGACTTTTCTATTATCAGCCGTAAACTCGCCGACTGCCTAAAGAAAGTAAGAACAATATGGACGGGACCAAACATTAGAACCGCAGGTGGTCAATTGGTGACGCCGACAGGCAAATGTACAGCTCGAATTAATATCGGCAGTTCAGATTTCGTCGCTACTTTCGTAATTTTACCGGAGTGCTGCAAAGACCTGATCTTGGGCATGGACTTCTTGCGTGAATACGGTGCCATTATCAACATTCCTGAGAGATCGGTTACGTTTTGGACGGCCCCAGATCAAGTTTCGGATGTGCCCTGTACAGACCAGCGACGTCCGCCTTTGCGTGTCTTCGAAGACGACGTGACCATCCCACCGCGGTCGAGTGCACTCGTGGCTGTGACATGTGACACGTCGAGCGATTCTGAAAACATCGCCGAGCAAATTCCAACACTGCTCTTCAGCCATGGTTTATCTATCGCAAGAGGCGTCGTAAGCATAAATTGCGGACACACGCACGTCCTTATTACGAACTTCAGCTCTGAACGCCGACATCTAACGAGGGGCATGGCAGTCGCGTACGTGGAACAGCTCGCCGAGATGACAGACTGCCTAACTCTTGAAAAAGATAATTCAACTGATCTCACCCCTGCACCTCTATCTGTTGATATTGGCCCAAGTTTGCTGCCGGCGCAGAAGCAAAGTATCATGCAGCTTATTAACAAGTTTGAAGATTGTTTCTCTTCGATTTCCAGGGTCCGTCAAACGCCGCTGACGAAACATCGAATTATAACGGACGACATGACCAGACCCATCAGGCAAAACCCGTACCGGGTAGCTCCGCGAGAACGTGAAGCCATCGAAAAGCAGGTGCGACAGATGCTTGAAGACGACGTTATTCAGCCGTCGAAAAGCCCTTGGGCTTCGCCGGTTGTATTAGTGAAGAAAAAAGACGACACCTTACGTTTCTGCGTGGATTACCGCAAGCTGAATCAGGTGACAAAAAAAGACGTCTACCCACTTCCACGTATCGACGATTCACTCGATCGACTACGGCACGCGCATTATTTCTCGTCGATGGATCTAAGGAGTTGGTTTTGTCAGATAGAAGTTGATGAAAGAGACCGGGAGAAAACAGCTTTCGTGACACCTGATGGCCTTTTTGAATTTAAGGTACATCCATTTGGCTTGTGCTCAGCACCGGCAACGTTTCAGCGGCTAATGGACACCGTACAAGGCCTCAAGTGGCAGACGTGCTTAGTGTATTTAGATGACGTCATCGTATTTTCTGCCACATTCGACGAACACGTTAGGCGACTGCACTCAGTATTTCAAGCTATCCGTTCCGCCGGACTAACACTTAAGCCGGAAAAATGCCATTTCGGCTTCGAAGAGCTTCTGTTCCTGGGGCATCTTGTCAGCAGTGAAGGTGTGCGGCCTGACCCTGAAAAAATAGCTGCCGTTACGAATTTTCCAGCGCCAACTGACAAAAAGGCCGTCAGACGGTTTTTAGGACTGTGTGCTTACTACCGACGCTTCATTGAGAACTTCTCGCGCATTGCCTCGCCGTTGACTCGCCTTACCAGAGAAGACGTCACATTCGTATGATATGAAGAGCAGCAAAAATCATTCGACGAGCTGCGGCAACGCCTTCAGAAGCCACCAGTCCTCGCACACTTTGATGATGACGCACCGACAACAGTGCACACCGACGCTAGCAATGTCGGCTTAGGAGCTGTACTCGTGCAGTGGCAGGATGGCGCCGAAGGAGTAATTGCTTACGCGAGCAGAACTATTTCACGTGCGGAAGAAAATTATTCCACTACGGAAAAAGAGTGCCTTGCGGTGGTGTGGGCGGTTATAAAATTCCGCCCATACCTGTATGGTCGTCCTTTTAATGTTGTCAGCGACCATCACTCCCTCTGCTGGCTGACGAATTTAAGAGACCCTTTAGGACGGTTGGCGCGCTGGAGCCTGAAGCTTCAAGAATTTGACATGACGGTGGTCTACAGATCGGGGAAGCGACATTCAGACGCTGATTGCCTTTCTCGTGCGCCATACGAACCTGCGACGGCAGAAGATGACGATACAGCCTTTGTCGGAGTTGTAAACACGGCAACTGTCGCACAGCTGCAACGAGACGACCCCGAACTAGAAGCCATAATACGTTTTTTAGAAGGTCGCACTTCAGTTGTACCTAGACTGTTTGCGAGAGGGCTTTCGTCATTTTGCTTGCACAACGACGTCCTGTATAAGATGAACTTCACGCCACATGGAAACGACTACTTACTCGTCGTCCCAACATCTCTAAGGAGCGAAGTATTACAGGCATGCCACGATGAACCAACATCCGGCCACCTGGGTTACACGCGTACGTTGTGCAGAGTGAGGCAGAAATACTACTGGCCACGACTGACCGCAACCGTTCAACACTATGTTCGGACGTGCCTTGATTGCCAGCGCAGAAAAGTTCCACCCGTCAAACCAGCAGGCCTCCTCCATCCTATTGACGTGCCTGTTACTCCATTCGCTCAAGTCGGAATGGATCTTTTGGGCCCATTTCCAACCTCATCAGCAGGTCGCAGATAGATTATAGTAGCCACCGACTACCTCACTCGTTACGCCGAAACCAAGGCTTTGGAGAGGGGCACGGCAAGTGAAGCAGCCCAATTTTTTGTAGAGAATGTGGTGCTGAGGCATGGTGCGCCATCAGTGGTAATAACTGACAGGGGAACTGCATTCGCAGCCGAACTATTACAGACAGTTTTAAGACTTAGTGGCACATCCCACCGGCGAACAACGGCGTATCATCCGCAAGCGAATGGTAATACGGAACGTCTCAACAAGACACTAGCGGATATGCTCTGCATGTACGTCGATGTGGAGCATAAAACCTGGGATGAGATCTTGCCGTATGTCACGTTCGCCTATAACACGGCTTATCAAAAAACAACAAGAACAACGCCATTCCGCCTTCTTCATGGTCGTGAAGTCACCACTATGCTGGATGCTATGCTGCCGCACGAGTGCGAAGACGCTGAAACGGATGCTGATTATATCACTCAGCTGGCCGAAGAAGCCCGACAACTTGCACGCCTACGTAGTAGTCGCCAGCAGGGCTACGATTCAAGACGGTACAACCTTCGTCACCGACCAGTCTCCTACGAGCCAGGAGAGAAAGTTTGGATATGGACACCTATTCGGCGTCATGGCCTCTCAAAAAAACTGTTAAGACGGTACTTCGGTCCCTATGAAGTTCTGCGACGTCTCAGTGACATTAATTATGAGGTTGTTCCTGATACTGCGCACTCTCCAAGGCGTCGAAGGTATGCTCCAAAAGTTGTGCACGTGGTACGCATGAAGCCTTATTTCGCCGAATGAACTCATGCGTTTCCAACAAGTACAAACCGCTTTGATTATAAAGCATCGGGACGATGCTTTCTTGAATGGGAGGCTAATGTCACGGCTAAAGGCCGGGCAAGAAGACAGAGGGCGACGAAGTGATGAGCGTGGACAGCACCCACGATTCCTTTGAGAAAGAAGACGTCGAAGTGGCTGCTCTTTTGTTCTGTTAATACAGACCTCGCTTTTCTGGTCGCACCATCGTCCTGTACTCTGTTATTTTCACCTAGCGACAATATCATAGCCTAGTTACAAAGCACGTGACATCAGTGCATAATCAATCGTCGACTACAGCCCTTCTCCCTCCCATATTATTTGCCCTTCACACTTCTCAGTATTGTTGCCAATGATCAAATCATGCCTTTCACACATAGCCATGATCAATTTGCATGTTAGGTCAGTATACCAATCTATATCTTCTATGTGCGCATTCATATCTCCTAGTATATTTATCTCGCGCTCTCCTCCTAATTCCTCATTGTCCTTTGATATACACTCCACCATTGCCTGGTTTTCCTTTCTGGAAACGTTGACTCTTTGCCAACCCATAATTTTATGTATGAATGTACCGATTCCACCCCTTTTTGCTGCCTTCTCTTCTATTGCAATATTCCTATATGTATTCCGGTTTGCAAGGTGGTTGCTCCATGCCCCGAAGATGTGTCTCTACAACCCCATATACCATCAGCTCCTCATGCCTCAACCGCTCTTCTATCACTTCCCACTTCAACCTGTTCCTGCCACCCTGCATGTTAATATAGCCTATGTCTGCCTTGGCTCGGCCCCTATTCTTACGTCAATTTCTTCTCCCACGGACTTCATGTGGCTTAAATATTTGTGCCCCTTCAGAACCATCTTTGGCTACACTGTTGACCTCGGGGCCCTGGGACCCCTAAAAAAAGCTGTGGCTTGACGACCCATTCTATTACCGACCCTCCTGTCCATCGCACCACTGTAGTGAATGCCATCCTGTGCAAAGGGGCAAGCGCCGGCCTCGTACATGTCTTGTTTCACTTCCATTACGCTGTATCCGAGTTGCCCGCTCATACCCTGATCACACAGTTGGACTCAACTATTCTCCTTTCAATTCCGCGGGACTTCCCCCAGACTTCTGGGACTGTTCATATGGTCGCATGCACACTTCCAGAGGCTTCTCTGAGCTTACGCATCCCATCCTCTGTCTCTGAAGGTTCTGATCCTTGCCCTTCAACACATCATTGAGCCCAGCATGAATAATGACGAGATTTTCGCCCTCCATGCTGTCCTCTACAACATCCTGAGCTTTGACCAAAGCATCCACCATTCTCTTTCCTGACTGAGCCTCCACCCTCACTCTCCCATCTTCCTTAACTGTCGTGAAGAAGCCATCCCTAACCCAGGCGACGTTAAAGTCCCCCACCACTAGGACCCTTCTACGCTCCAATCGCTGGCTTCCTGTTTGTGATGGTGTGCCTGCTTGCTTCACCTGTTTCTCTCTCTCTGCCATCTCTCCTGTGTTTCTACCCTGCTCGAAAACTGCCGCGCCACCGAGCTGTATCTTCTCGGAGCCTCCGTGCTGTGGCCAAACACTGCGGCCCCCTTACCTCCCTTCTTGCCTGTTCCTTCCCTCTTGTCGCCTTCTCCACTACCCACGCCTTCTGTCTCACACCGCTCGGGACCGGGGCAAAACGCCATTAGCTTCTTTACGCGCTGCTCGAGCTCGGTCCGCCCTTCCCATTCTTTTTGAAGGTCACCCTTCATTTGTTTTAATAGGCTGGCGGTAGCCTCCTCCCGCTTACGAGAGGCTCCGAGCTGTTTTTGGAGTTCTATCGAGTTGCTATCGAGCTTTCAAAGAGAGCGGACGTGCGTTTCTTGCTCTCAAAACGCTCCCGCTTTCTTTCGCGTAGGCTTTTTGCCAGTGATTTAGCGTTTCTCCCCGCGTTCCTGCCGCTTCCGGTCGCGCCCGACATGGTTGAAGGAACCATGATTTTGGCAGAAGAATGGTCGGACGGCTTTTGGCGGCCATCGCTTGGTTTTTGCGCCCAGGAGAAGAGACGCCTCGAGCTCCACCAGGCAACGTTGCACTTGAACAGTGCCCAGCAAGTGACACCCCCACGTAACGACCTGAAACCGCGCCCGCTGCCCCTGTAAAGACACAGTCCACTACCTAGGATGCCGCCTGACACCATCCACATCGTGGGACGGCCAAAAACTCCCGTCGAACTTACGAAGCTGCCGCCATGGCAACTGTACGAAGCCCTGCTGAAGGCCACGTCACTACCAGACCAGCCACCAGCGTCCCGCGATAAAGCGTGGGTCCACCCCGAAAACAACAGCTTCACCCTAAGTGTGCGAGAATCCGTCCTAGCACAAGCCTACCTTTGCGTCACTGCAGATCGGAGTCCGGCCCATGGAATTTCACGTTTACGCCCCTTCACCCGAGGATGCATTTTGCGGCATCACGTTCAACGCATATGACAGCTTTACTGATGCAGAATTCTTGAAGGACTTGCAAGAGAGCAACCCCACAATGCCTGTCGTGGGTGGCCGTCACATGGGACGGACCAACCACGTACTCGTCACCATGCTTGGAGATGGTTTGCCACGATAAATCTTCTATCACGGCGTCTACATTCGCCTCTACCCTTTTTACCCAAGAGTAGAAGCATGCTGTAACTGCCGCAAGGCGGGTCATCGAACTGACGTTTGCCCTCATCCAAAACGCAACCGTTGAGCGCGTTGTGGCGATGAACACCCGCCAATCGCACAGGGCACCCAACCGACATGCCCTGCCCGCTGCATGGTTTGTAAGGGCGGTCACGCAACGAACAGCCACGCACCGGGGCACGCACCCAACGAAGAGCCACAACCGCAGCAGCCATCAATCCCTTGCACCAATCACCCACCGTCCCAAGAGCAGTCCTACCCATCTCTCGGCCTGTCACAGCAGCAGCAACAAACCGACCATTGCGGACCCCGCAACCGTGGCAGGTCCCGGTCCAAGTCAAGGTCCAGGCCCCAGTCCAAGTCACCGTTCAAGTCATGGTTCAAGTCACGATTACGGTCTTGTTCTGCTAGCTACCTCAACTCGTTCTCTTCGCCTCTCTCCTCCTCCCCTAGTTCATCCCGGGGATTGTCATAGTCATCATCCTTGCCTGGTGCCAAGAAGCTTGCCTGGGGCCAAGGACCCCCAGCGTCGCTCAAAGCATCACCGATGTCGTCGCAGTATCCACAGGTGAGGGAGTTGGCCAGGGATAACCCCTCACCTAAGGCACAACTTTCCTCGCAGCAGTCTCGGCTCTCTAAACTAATGTCCGAGATAGGAAACCTCACACAATACATCCAGTAATTAGAAGCAAAGCTAGAAAAACTCTTGAGCAACCAGCCGTGACCGCGTCGGAACCGATGGAGGCCGTCTCTTCCCCATCCAAGCCGCAATCGCAGCCCGCGGGTAAGCGCAAGGCAAACACCTCCACCGCGTCGCTTCATGCTGAAACCAATATTGCTACGGTGGTCTCTCAAGCAGTATCTGCGGCTCTTGCGACCCTAGACGTGAAATTCGAAGTCCGTTTCAACACTCTGCAACAAGCAATTGCGGACACGAAGACCTCACTGAATGCCCTGTGGAGCTATACAGAGGCCACCATTAATTCACTGAATGCTCTCGAAAATTACACGGAGTCCACCACCATCGAAATCCATATACGGCTCGAGCGCTGCGAGCATCCACCCATGTTCGGCCAACCTGTCATGCTGCAGGCGGGCCCTAAGCCTTAAATGGCTCAATCATGGCGTGTCCCACACTGACCATGTGGCAGTGGAACTGCAGGGGTACCGTAAGAAATGGAGCCACCTGCAGCAGCTCGTACAGAAACTGCAAGCTGATACGCAGGCGACAGAACCAGCCCCGCATGTTATCACCTTACAAGAGACGTCTACTCTCTCCACCCTCCCTGGTTACGTGGCCTACCATCAGCTTGATACGCATGATTCCCCCTGCACATCCGCGCTCGTTCACAACAGTCTCACCGCTGTACAGTACGAATTAGAAGCAACGGGCAATCAGCATACGATCGTAGAGATTCTGCCACGCAAATGCACAGGCAAGTCGCTCTTTGTCCTGAATGTGTACAGTTCACCTGTACAAGAAAGCGGCAGAGTTCTTTCGCCTCTTCACTGAGACGATTGCTCTCGTCGGAAACGCGCAGCTGCTCTTGCTCGGTGACTTTAACACACGACATCCCGATTGGGGCTACACGCACACGGATCCAAAAGGAAGAAAGCTATGGTCGTTAGTACAAGACCTTCGCCTTACCCTACTTAACGATCCACAGCAGCCGCCCACACGCATAGGCAACAGTGTGTGCCGTGACACATCGCCGGATTTTACATTGTGCAAGAACATTACGCGTGCTACTTGGGACAACACGGGCCTTTTAAAAGGCAGGGACCACAACATCCTCGCGATAACAATTCGAATGCGCCTCAGCAAGACGCCAAAACCCACCGCTTGCATTACCGATTGGCCGAAATTCCGCCAGTTGCGTGAAGAACAAGCCATTACGGACATCAATGAATGCATCGCTTCCTTGCAAGAGCACGTGCAAGTCACAACCCATGAAGTGGAGACTACCACCGACCTTCCCACAACCGACTCTCGCCTCCTCCATATGTCGGACGCAAACGCTGGCCTCATGCGCAGGTGGGGCCGGCAGCGTCACAACAAGAAATTACGCCACCGCCTCGAAGCGCTAGCGCGCGAAATTGAGAACCACAGCCTTGCCCTCGCGATACAGCAGCGGGGTCAGCTGTGTGACGATCTCAACGGGCAGATAAGCTCCAAGAGAACGTGGCACCTTCTACGATACTTGCTCTATCTGTGTGCGTCCAAGTCGTCTGCGCAAAAACAGCTTCACAGGCTGCTACATCCTCACCCTGGCACAGACGCCGAACTGCTCGAATAGTTGGCTCGTCATTATGTGAACCTCACCCAACCGAACGCGCTGCCGGAGCGCTTTCCCCCATACAGTGGCAAACCGTACCCCCCCCCCCTGGACGAAGATATTACGGAGGCGCCTGGTCGTGATAGCGTACGCAACAAGTCCCTCCGAAATCTCGACGTGAAATCGGTGACTGCGCTCACGCGGAACGCTAATGACTGCTGGCGTTCGGGACACATACCACAAGAGTGGAGACACGCGAGGCTGGTATTTATACCCAAACCAGGCAAGAAGATGGACATCGGCAACCTACGCCCCGTATCACTCACACATTGCATTGGCAAGCTAATAGAACACGTTGTCCTTTCCCGATTACAGACCTACGCTGAAGAAAATGGCCTTCTCCCTCCCACGATGCTCGGCTTTCGCGCCCACCTATCGACGCAAGACACGCTAGTGCAAATACACCACGACCTCCTTCGCACCCCGCCGAAGGCCGGCACTCGCGCCGTGCTAGGTCTAGATCTCCATAAGACATTCGACACGGTGCGACACGAAGCCATCGCCTCAAACCTTGCCGCCATTGACCCGGGTCAACGTACATACAAATACGTATGTGACTTCCTTCCGAATCGTACCGTTGAAATATCATTAGCCGGTGGCTCGGCCTCTAAACACCTCACACTCGTAGACAGAGGCACCCCTCAAGAAGCAGTTTTGTCTCCATTTCTATTTAACCTTGCTATGCGCACGCTGCCTTCTTCACTCGATGGCATCCCGGGCCTTCGTCATACCATCTATGCAGACGACGTCACGCTGTGGACGGTTATGGGTTCAGATGGCGAGATAGAGGAGACCCTCCAACGTGCGGCCGATGCCGTCGTTAGCTACGCGACGCAGACAGGCCTCACGTGCTCGGAGAGCAAGTCGGAGCTCTTGCTGTTTCGTCCTCTCGACCACCGTCGGAACCAGTACCCTCCCCAACCGACCATCCAAATCTATGTCAACGGTGTAGCCGTACCACAAGTTGACCCCATGTGCATTTTAGGCCTATTAATTCAATCAAGTCAACAGAACACCATCGCACTGGAATGCCTCAACGTTGCCGTCACTCAAACAACCCGCCTCAGTGCTCGCTTGTCCGCTCGAAAGCAAGGCATGAAAGAAAAAGAGCTACTACAGCTTATCCATGCCTTCGTCATATCTCGTCGACGTACGCGCTACCATACCTGCGCCTCCTGGGACGTGAGAGGGACAAACTGGACCAATTTATACGCAAAGTGTACAAGACTACCCTTGGGCTCATTCGCATGACCCCTACATCCCATCTTCTCAGCCTCGGCATCCACAACACTGTCGACGAATTGATCGAAGCGCATCGCACAGCACAGATTCAGAGACTTCGCGGTAGCAAGACCAGCTGCTGGATACTCGCTCGCATAAGACTGACCTTGCCATCGGGCGCAGACCCGGTCTCTATACCTTCGACTTTACGTCGACGTTTTCTCATCAAACCACTGACAAAAAACATGCTTGCAGGACATTACGACGGTAGACGGCTAGCACGAGCCCAAGCCTTACACGACGACTACGCCTCATGGCGCGATGTGGCCTACGTGAACGCGGCCCGCTACCCCTCTCAACCAAGCGTGTACGCACGTAGCGTAATAACTACTTGCACCCTCCTTAACACCGACTCAATCTTGCGAGTAGCAGGCTCTGTCCGTGCCCTCCACCCCACCGAAACCGAGGAAGCGGCCATAGCTCTCGCGGTGTCCTCCGGGTTTACTACAATCCTCAACCACTCGAAAACCGCTATCTCCCATTTCACTCGCGGTACCGTTGCTCCCGGTACCTTACGGCTCCTTGAGTCCCTCGCCTACCTCGAAGACGAGGATCCGCCCCCCATATCCCTTATCTGGGTCCCGGCGCATGCAGAAAACCCGGGGAACGAGGCCACTGTTGCGACCGGGGTTTGCAGGCACCGAAGGTCTGGGATGAAGTTGTCGAGGCAGGAGGAAGAGAGACTTGAAGAGGGTTTATTTACATTATATACAAGGTGAGCTCTCGTACATGATGAGCTCTTTCTTACATGGCGAGCTTTCGAATCTGGCGTTCCTCTACAAGGCGCTCCTTCGAATGAGCCGGGTGGCTCATTATAACTCCCATGTTCCGCCGGGTTAACTGGCGGAACATGGGAGAGGCCTTTGTCCTGCAGTGGACGTAGTCAGGCTGATGATGATGATGATGATGATGATCCCCAGATCCCTAGATCACGGAACACGTTCAAATGGTACTTTCCAATCACATATCACACACAACTGGCGAGGGGAATGAGCATGCACGGCCCACGTGAACGTCCAATATTGCGCCGTGATCACTGCAATCCAAGGTGGCGCCAGTGGGGCTCTTCCTCGTCGTGTTCTATGCCGCTGGTCGAGGGGTCCCAAGCTCAAGACAGCATACTTCAAAGGGTCTGCCGAACTGCTCACTAGCGGGGTGATTTGCGGCGGCCGCCACGGTCTCTTCTAAGGAAGATGCTGTACTTGTTGTCCTCTCTCGAATATCCTATGGCGTCGTGGCGACACAACGTGTCACCCTCCGGCTAGGAGGGACAATGTCTGGCGGTCATAGGCAGCCGGCCTGTTGGATACTTGTTTGCTCCCTCGTCAGATACGGCGGCAGTCAAAACAGCTCGTCCGCCGGTGAAAGATTCGTCCTTAGGGTGACCAGCTGCACAGGTTGCCCGAAGTGTCGTAGTGTGGTGCCGTCTTTCAGGCCACCGCCGATGATGCCCAGCCAAGGACTCTTTCCCGCTCGTTCCTTGTGGCTCCCTTCTGGGAAAAGCATTCATACACGCCACCACAGGCACGGGAGAGCGCCCTGCCCGCCCTCAGACACATCGAGTCCTACAAATTTTCTAAAACAAGCTTCCTTAAGTAGTATCACCAAGCACAAAGCAGCAATTGGAACATTTCTCTGAACTTTCGCCAAAACTCCCAATCCCAATTCGAGAACAATTTTCCCATTAACTGCTTTCAAATAAACTAACTGTCAAGTGATGCACTCCTCGTGGCATACCTGTATGCAAGCGTTAGCAATCCCTTGTTATCTACCAGGCCTCATACTCAAAAAATAAAGCCTTTTTGTTTCACGTTAACTTTTAGTTCCCAAAACTTCGTGCCGCCAAAGCTAGCCGTCAGTTCCCCAAAAGCTGACGAATAGACAACTGTCATGCTGCACCTGCATCAGGAACATCCACAACCGCTAATGCACGCTACAGTGCCTCTGCCTGGATAAACTGCTACTTGACTATCCCTTGCAGGTACTACTCTCACAAAGTATACCCATAAATTAGAAGTGTGGTAGCTTGGGCTAGTTGGTATGGCATGACGATAGTTATAGCGCGAGAACAAAACGGCGACACAGAGACAAGTTATAGCGCTCGTGTCTTTTGAGTCCTTCTTGTCTCTGTGTCGTCGTTTTGTTCTCGCGCTATAGCTATCGTCAAGCTGATAAACTCATGAAGTAGCTTCTCTTATTTCCACAGCAGACACATGCGAACAAACCATTAAATTAACAAAATAAACTTTCGCATGAACCCTGAAAAAACTCGCCAGGAATACCTTTGCGTCACTGCGCTCAGTCGTACTTGGTTCATAACGTCACCCCTGCTCATATACACGCATATACTATGACGCAGGCTCCTATGTGTGTCGTTTATGCAATCGCACAATGGTTATCTTACAAAAACGTGCAACGCACAAGACAGGAACAGAACCAATAATGGGTTAGCTAAACACTATCTAGTAGCCCATATATTAAAAGAACACAATCTAAAACACAAAACAAATTTAAACCGTCAAATTCAAGCTTCAAAACAAAAGGAATCCACTAGTGGCCATCGTCGAAAGCCTACCGCTGTCTACACCATTCTGAGTCGAACGCACGATGGTTACCTTACAAAAATGTACAACGCACAAGACAGGAACAGAACCAAGAATTGGTTAGCTAAACACTATCTGTTGTGTCGCGTTCTGTGGCTCTTTCTTGGCGAACGGGGGTATGGAACAATGGCAAAACCCATTCGCTTCAGCCTCCAACCCCGCAAAGCCGTTTGCTGGCAACCAGAGTTCCTACTCTCGCCCAGGTACTGTTAGCGAGCCACGGACCTCGCACTACCGCGGCCCATCAAACATGCCGTCGTTGGAGCGACGAAAGGCTGACTGTCCCCTTCCTTTCGTTTGCCTTTTTACCGAACATGCTTTTTTCTTTTTCATTTTGTCCGGCGGCTCGGACACATACAAACCAACTCCAGCGCCGACGACAAACGCCGAATTCTTTAAACTGCCCTCGAATGTTTACCAACTTTTTCAAGCCGGCTGTGCTCTTTGTCGTATTCTTTTCTTTACGATGCCGCTTCCGTCTACGCTTCTTAAGGGGCATCTCTTTATCCCTGCGACTCGCTCTAATGCGTGTCACTATCCTTCCGATAGATTTATATATAGCACACATAGGCTACCAAAACTATAGAGCACTAAAGAAAACAAAGTTCGAACTTGTCCTGTTCAAACTCCCTAAAGTAAACAAGACATCCCTTTCAACAGTCCCGGGTCAATATCTCTGGGAAGCTAACAACTGTTTTCAGACTTTGAGTCTAACTCGTGGTGGTCACGCCCGGAACGATTCTCTCGGCAAGCGGGGTGTACAAGACACGTAAAAGCCAATCGCCTTGCTACCAAACCCCGCGATGTTCCTCGAAGCAGATTTGCCGTCGTCCCTTTTTGTCAGTTCGCGAAAACCACCAACCTCTGTGTTTCGTACCCTGCCCCGTGCGCCGCGAGAACAACTGAAGGGTCCCCTGCCCTCCGACCGTTTACGCGCACAATGCGTTTCTCTTTTCCTTGCTCTCGGGCTGTTGCGACGCTTGTGGTACGGCAACTTTCTTGCAATTTTGCTCCGCCATTTGAATACATTCCTCGAACGCGTCGCGATTTTCTCTTGCCTGTTTTTGGGACGCTTTCTCCATTTAGCACGCCTCTTGGTGCCGTCTATAGAGCCTTTCGCCCACCTCTGATGTTCATCAGCACCCACATGCTTATTAGCTCTTTCACGTGCACTGTCCTGATGACTACCTAGCAATTTATCATATGAACACTGCCGCGTACGATGCACTTTTCTTTTCCGGCGGCTCGGACGCATACGATACAGACACATCAGAGATGACAACAGCACTTTTCTCGCGATTTCACTCCGCCGTTTGAAGCCCTCACTCAAAGGCGTTGTTCTCATCGCGAGCTTTGCCTCACTGTTGCCCTTCGGACGCTTTCTCCCATGTGCACGCTTCTTTGCGTGGACTTGGGAGCCTTTCGTCCCACTCGGACGTTCTTCATCACCGATATGCTCCTCCGCTGTCTCGCGCGCACAGTCTTCATGATCGCCAATCAGTTCATCGTTAGACCACGGCTGCGTATATTGCGCTTTTCTTATCTGTACTCTCCGGTTGCTCAGACGCATGCGATTCAAGCCAGTCAGAGAAGACAACGGGCCTTTTCTCACGAATCCGCCACGCCGTTTGAAGGTCCTCGCCAAACGCGCCGCGCTGATTGCCAGCCTTGCCACGATTCCGTTTTTTGGATGCTTTCTCCGTTCGGCACACTCTTTGGTGCCTAATTTGGAGCCTTTCGTCCTCCTCTGACGCTCATCAACACCGTCTGTAGGGCTGCGAGGTTCAATTCTCGTGGAACGCTATGCTAATTTTAACTCCGTTTTTACCACCACGGAACCCTCACACCCTGCTTTGACCGCGAGCTCTTTTTTTTTCGGAACGGGTTCGAATCTCAACCATGTCCTTATAGGCACTAGCCTTCTCTTCGGCCTTAAATGGCACCGCCACCACATCGCACCGTTTGTGCGCTACATTTGCCAATGTCCTGCCTGTAGCCTTCTTTTCGGCCTTAAATGGCAATGCCGCTACATCGCACCATTCGTGCGCTACATTCGTGCGCTACATGCAGTATCACCCCCTTGCTATATATCTTTTCTATCTCCTCTTTTGATTCCTGCATCTTCTTCTTATGTTCTTTATTCCTGTGCTCGATTTTCTCTTTTTCCCGATTGCGCTTCTCTTCCTCTTCCTGATCCATTAAATACATATTCACGAAGTGCTCGATTTCTGCGCTTTCAAGAATTAATTCACGGAGTTGAGATGCAGGCATATATTCATTAAAATTTAGGTCATGATCCCAACACAGGTTTAGCAGGTTATCTCTTGTCAATCTCATCAGGGCCATGACTACTGCTTTGCTTTGGCTCAGCTGTGACAAAACACGAACCCACCAGTGTTTCAATTCTGGGTCTGGAAAAATTGAAGCCTGGCAAATCACACAGCGGAGACCACAATCTTAAGCACACAAGCAGCACTACGAGGCCAACCTCCCTCTCTAACGTGTTTCTTGTTTCTTTCTCACTCCACTGATTTTTACATCCCCAATTTTCCCGCAATGTACCCTTAAAACTCCAACAAAATTTAACAATTGTTCCTATCAAATTATCTAAGCTTTTTTTTCTTAACCTACTTGCTCAGATAAACATGAAGTGCTGCTCTGTGCCGAGATAACAACCACAGTGGCCAGGCAGCTGTTGGTTCTATCTATATATTAATGGATCTAGGCTAAAACACTCGATACATCTCAAACACAAAGCCAGGCACTCACCACCAAAGCCAGGCACATGTGGTTGTGGTACGCTGCGCCGATCCCGCCGAATTCCAGGGCTCTCGGCTGACCTCCGGTCCATGTCGTTCACCGTTGCCGAGTCGTATCCCACCACTGCCACCAGTTGTTGCGACCGGGGTTTGCAGGCACCGGAGGTCCGGGATGGAGTTGTCGAAGCAGGAGGACGAGGGACTTGAAGGCGATTTATTTACATTATATACAAGGTGAGCTCTCGTACATGACGAGCTCTTTCTTACATGGTGAGCTTTCGAATCTAGCATTCCTCTACATGGCGCTCCTTCGAATTAGCCGGGTGGCTCATTATAAAGGGTAAGTGCTCCCTAGATCAAAGAACACATTCAGATGGTGCTGTCCAATCACATATCACACACAACTGGCAAGGGGGACGAGAATTCACGGCCCACGTGAACGTCCAATAGTGCGTCGTGATCACTGCAATCCAAAGTGGCGCCAGTGGGGCTCTTTAGCGGGGTGATTTGTGGCGGCCACCGCGGTCTCTTCCAAGGAAGATGCGGTATTTGTTGTCCTATCTAGAACGGCTTATGGCGTCGTAACGACACGACTTCTTACCCTCCGGCTAGGAGGGACAATGCCTGGCGGTCGTAGGCAGCCGGCCTGTCGGCTACTTGTTTGAAGATCCAACGAGTGCCACTCCCTCATCAGCTACGGCACCAGTCCCAACACCACCCACCGACAAGCTCGAGAATTCGTCAAACAAGCGGTGGGCCCCGTAACGAACCCAGAGAACAACAGCGAGCCCTTCATATTGCCACGTTCCATTTCCCAAGTTTTGTTATCCCAAAACACTACACAATTCTGAGATCAAACCGTGCCAGCAGATTTCGAGAAGTTTCCAGACAATAGTAGATCATTTTGATCAGATCACGCCTACTCTGCGAACTGTACAGATTATTCTGGAACCTACGCCACCACCAGCGATAACGCTAGAACATTCGACGGCAAGGGTATAAATGCCGACGCTCTTCACCGCTTGCAGTAGTTGATCAACGGCCGACGATACGTTCACTGCTATCTGGGCAAGACTGCTACTGTAATCGAACTTTCGGTTAACCGGGCAAAGGTTCGCCCAGATAAACAGTTATATCCCAACATAAAGACTCCTTTGCGCTTCTACACCATATGGTTAAATGATAAAGACTCCTGTCTTCGGCCACGTCACGACCCGGTGACATCTGGTGGAGGTGCTGCTTCGTTCATGTATCGGATGCCCTTGTCAAGCCGTGAACCCAGCCCACGTCGCGGAGAAGACACCGACGCCAACCAGGAACAGCAAACGAGCCGCCGACAGCAATGGCTACCACCGGAGTACGGGCTTCTACAAGACAAGGCGCGGAAGACCAAGGCCATGACCGCAACTGCAGCGACAATGACAACCGCAGCGTCCCAGCCCACGATGGTCATGCATCAACCCAGGGAACCACCAATTTTCCATGGGTCATTGTTCGAAGACCCGGAGTCCTGGCTAGAAACATACGACCGTGTGGCCGCCCTCAACCAATGGGACCATAACGAAAAGCTGCGTCGTGTGTTCTTCTATTTGGAAGACACCGCAAGGACCTGGCTCGAAAATCGGGAGTCCACGCTCCGAACGTGGGATGTTTTCTGCGGCACATTCCTGCAAACGTTCGCAAAGAGAGAGCCGCTGCTTTATTAGAGACCCGGGTTCAGCTACCAAATTAAAATGTCCCCATTTTTTCACAGAAGAAATGACCAGACTATTCCGTCACGCTGACCCAGACAGGCCTGAGGAGAAAAAAATTCGTTTCCTCATGCGAGGGGTCAAACAGGAGCTCTTCCTGGGACTGATGAGAAATCCACCGAACACCGTCCAAGAATTTCTAGCCGAAGCGACCACTATCAAAAAGACCCTGGACATGCGCACCAGACAGTATAATCGACACCTGACTCCAGAATGTGCGGCTGCTCAAGCCAGTAACTCCGAAGACCTGCGTGAAACAATCCGCGCATTCGTGCGGAAAGAGCTGCGCAAGCTGTTGCCTTCGGCGCAGCCTCAAGTGGATTAGATCGCCGACATTGTGCGAGAAGAAGTTCGGCAATCGCTTCGAATTCCCCAAGCACCGCTGCCCGAGCCGGAGGCTATGAGCTACGCCGCTGCAGTGCGCCACAACGCTCCTCCCCGTCCACGCCAAAACGCCACCCCATCGCACTTCCGTCGACAGACGCCACCGCCGCCACCACCCCCAACGACGTCCATACCGCACGCCAGCGGCCCAGTGCAGTGCACCGAGGAAGACTGACGTCTGGCGCACCCCTGACCACCGCCCGCTTTGCTACCACTGCGGCGAGGCCGGACACACATATCGCCGTTTCCAGTACCGACAGATGGGACTGCGTGGCTTCGCCGTCAATGCACCGCGTCCACAGCCAGGAGAACGACTACGTGACATCGCCGACTACCTGACAGGAACTCAGGGGACACCACGAAGCCCTTCGCGTTCTCCGTCACCCAGCCGCCGCACGTCACCGCACCATCGGCAGTACTCTGGCCTATCGCGGGCGGTCTCTTATCCCGTATCCGGGAAACTAAAGGCAGCAACCGATGGAGGTGCGGTTGCGGTGCGACAAACTACCGAAGATCCTCCGACGACGACGACGTCGCGACGGAGCTTTCCGAACACAACGCCAACCACGCAAAGCCCTGACGGCGAAACCTCACTTACCGAAGGTGACCTGACGACGCAACATGGAAGCAGCGGAACAAGCCGACGCAGCCGAGACCCGATGCCACGCCCTACATGTAATGCGAGACGGCAAACCAGCGACATGGACGTTCTTATCGACGGCCACACTGTGACTGCTCTCGTCGATACTGGAGCCGACTACTCCGTCATCAGTAGGTCGTTCGCTGCGAAGTTAAAGAAAGTTAGGACCGCTTGGGAAGGCCCTGAAATCCGCACAGCCGGAGGTCATCTCGTAACGCCTGCAGAAATCTGCACAACGAGAGTCACCATTAATGGCCGTATTTGTCCTACAGACTTCGTAGTCCTACAGCGTTGCTCAAGAGATGTCATCCTTGGTATGGACTTCTTATGCCTCCATGGTGCTGTCATCAACCTAAGAACAAAGTCGATAACGTTATCCACAGAAGAAGCCCTACTGCCGCGCATGCCGTCAGGAAACCATGCCTTGAATGTGCTGGAAGAACAAGTCACCATTCCGCATCGCTCAAGCATCATTATTTCAGTCGGCGCTCCTAAATCACCTGACTTCAAAGGCGTCGTTGAAGGCAGTCAGCATCTGTTTGTCACTCGAAATATTTGCGTCGCAAGAGGAATGGCAGAGCTGCGGGGAGACAAAGCAACGGGCATGCTCACGAATTTCAGCAATGAGCACAAACATGTGAACAAAGGAACAACGGTCGCATACATAGAAGAAATTGGCGAAGCCACCAGTGCTTTCGCCCTCCCCGATTCTGCGGAACCTGCTCAGAGGAACCAAGCCCCACTCATAGCTTTCGATGTCAATCCCAGCCTTCTAAACCATAAGCAAGAACAGCCCAAGACCCTGCTCCTGCAATACGAAGATTGCTTTTCGTCGTCATCAAAAATTCGGCAGACCCCAATCACGAAACATCGCATCATAACCGAAGAAAATGCCTGACCTCTCTGTCAGAGTCCGTACAGGGTTTCGACACGAGAACGTGAGGCGATGAAGAGACAAGTTGATGAAATGTTGCGGGATGACATTATCCAGCCGTGCAAGAGTCCATGGCCACCCCCCATGCTGTTAGTGAAGAAAAAGGATGGGATCCTTCGTTTCTGCGTCGATTATCGCCACCTGAACAAAATCACAAGAAAGGACGTGTATCCTCTCCCACAAGTAGACGACGCCCTTGATCGGCTCCATAACGCCAAGTACTGTTCGTCAGTGGACCTAAAGACTGGCTATTGGCAAATCGAAGTCAACGAAAGAGACCGAGAGAAGATGGCGTTTATAACACCGGACGGCCTCTTCGAGTTTAAGGTGATGCCCTTCAGTCTGCTCAGCGCCTGCAACTTTTCAACGTGGTATGGATACAGTACTGGCAGGATTGAAGTAGCAGACTTGCCTTGTGTACTTGGACGACGTTGTCCTGTTTTCCTCGAGTTTCGACGAGAATCTTCGGCGCCTTGAAGCTGTACTTCAAGCTATCAAGACGTCCGGACTCACACTGAAGCCAGAAAAGTGCAGATTTTCGTACTAGGAGCTCTTGTTTCTGGGGCACATTATTAGCAAGTCTGGAGTTCGTCCTGATTAACGGAAAACAGCCATCATCGCCGACTTCCCGCCGCCCACTTACAAAAAGGCGGTGCGCCAAATTCTGGGCCTGTGCGCCTATTATAGGCGGTACGTGAAAAACTTCGCCCCCATCGCCGATCCTCTCACTAACCTTACCAAAGCCTACGGGGAGTTCAAGTGGGAAACGCCGCAGGAACAGGCTTTCCAGGAACTTAAATATCGCCTCCAGGCACCTCCGTTACTTGCCCATTTCGACGAATTCGCCGAGACAGAAATACACGCTGACGCAAGCAGCGTAGGTCTTGGCGCCGTTCTTGTGCAGAGGGCTGACGGACTTGAAAGGGTGATTAGTTACGCCAGCCGATCGCTATTCAAAGCAGAAGCCAATTCTTCCACAACATAAAAGGAGTGCCTCGCCATCATCTGGGCTACGTCGAAATTTCCCCCCTACCTCTACGGCAGGCCCTTCAAAGTTGTGAGCGACCACCACGCCTTGTGTTGGCTTGCTATCTAGAAGGACCCTTCAGGTCGCCTCGCACGATGGAGCCTGAGACTTCAAGAATATGACATTACCATCGTCTACAAGTCCGGCAAGAAACACTCCGACTACAACTGTCTCTCGTGTGCCTGTCGACCAACCACCACCCGACGACCCGGATGACGGCTACTTCTTGGGAACGATAACTACCAACGAATCGTGGTAGCCACCGACTACCTCACCTGCTACGCCGAGACGAAAGCCCTTCCCAAAGGCAGTGCATTCGAGGTAGCTAAGTTCTTCGTCGAAAATATCGTCCTACGTCACGGCGCCCCGGAGGTCCTTATCACCGACAGAGGAATGGCATTTACTGCCGACTTAACTCAAGCGATCTTGGCATACAGCCAGACAAATCACTGCCGGACGACAGCGTACCACACACAGACCAACGGCCTCACAGAGCAGGATTGCCGACATGCTGGCCATGTACGTCTATGTCGAGCACAAGACGTGGGACGCCATTCTTCTATACGTGACCTTCGCATACAACATGGCAGTGCAGGAGACGACGCAGATATTTCCATAAAAATTCGTCTACGGTAGGAGTCCGGCAACGACGCTCGGTGCCATGTTACCTAATATCACCGACGAAGAAAACCTCGATGTGAGTGAGTACCTTCAACGCGCCGGAGAAGCCCGACAACTCGCGCGTCTTCGTATCAAGAATCAACAGACGACCAACAGCCGCCGTTACAATCTTCGACGACACTTCGTGGAATACCAGCCCGGTGAACGTGTTTGGGTGTGGACGCCCATACGCCGACGTGGACTAAGTGAAAAGCCTCTGCAACGGTACTTCGGACCGTACAGGATGGTTCGCCGTCTCGGCCCACTTGATTACGAGGTTGTCCCCGAAGGCATCATGAACTGTCAACGACACTGATCGCGACCTGAAGTCGTCCATGTCGTGCGCCTCAAGCCGTTTCATGCGCGTTGACAAACTGAAACAGTGTTTTTTGTATTATTATCGTACGTAATTTATTCATTGTGCTTTCTTACAATAGTGTTGTACCTTCATCTTTAGTCAAAGCATCGGGACGATGCCTTTTTCAGAGGGGTGCAATGCCATGTTCCATTTTCCAAGTTTTGTTATCGTCCCAAAACACTACGCAACTCTCAGCGCAAACAGCGCCTACAGTTTTCAAGAAGCTTCCGGACTGTAGTAGATCATTTCGATAAGATCACGCCTACTCTGCGAACTGTACAGATTATTCTGGGACCTACGCCACCGCCAGCGATAACGCTAGAACATTCGATGGCAAGAGTATAAATGCCGACGCGCTTCGCCGCTTGTCAGTAGTTGATCGACGGCTTACGCTCCGTTCAGTGCTATCTGTGCAAGACTGCTTCTGTAATCGAACTTTCCGTTTACCGTGCACAGGTTCGCCCAAATAACCAGTTCCATCACACCATAAAGTCTCCTGTCTTCGGCCACGTCACGACCCCAACAAAGTATACTATCACGAAATATCTCAGCCCTATCACCTTGCACGTTCAAACAAAACACCACCGATTTCCAAACACACGAAACCACAAGAAACCACATGGCGCCGCCTCCAAACGAATTCGTTCCCGTGCCCACGGGTATACGCACACATTTACCCCGATCTGTTCAGTCTGCATTGCTCAAAATGTGGCTCCGTCGCCTCCCTCTCTCATAAAATATGGGGCTGCAGCGAGGATCCACCCCCACCTGATCTCCTGACCACTCCCTCGTCCGAGGCATGGGAAAGAGTACTCCGAGATACGAGCTTAGAACTGCAGCTCCTGGCCATACAGCGAGCTAAGAAGATGCCGCCCAGGCACGGCCTGATCGCCATTCCTCTGTGAATATTTTTTCACTTAAATAAAGTTGTTTCTCTCTCCTCTCTCTGGAGCTCTATTCTCTGCTCCCGTTTCGCCATACCCTCCCTCAGAAGACCCTCGATTCTAGCCTCCATGCGCTGGATGGCCGCCTTCAGTGCTTCACACAGCCTGCACACCAAGCTCGCCTTCTGCGCGTCGGCCAAACTTGAGGATTCTGTCTCATCCAACTAGCACCAGCACTTGCATTCTTCGCACTGCACCAGCTCACTCTCGCCCGTGGTTTTCCTACTCCTTAGCCATGGCCCGCCCTACCGTCGGACCAAGCGCCCGACAGCCCTAACCTCTATTTGGATAGATGTAAGGATTGATGTGGCTGTATCCTTTAGCTAGGGCTGGCGGCTAACACCACATAGCCGTTATACTTAGTGAACCACCTACTATATTTATCTTCTTTTCCTTTAAATAGTGAAGTATAGGACTGGTACTTTGCAGTTAATGGTTTAAATTTCACTCGTGCCTTGACTTTAGCCACCAATCAGGTAACCTCCTTCTAGTTAATTCTACCCGCTTAGAGTCTATTTTGCCCTCCCTGTCTCTAAACTACAGTGCTTTGAAAAACTCTGCGCCATAATCCTGAAGTATAGGGTGAAGACCTTTACAGAGCATTATCAAGTGTTCAGCAGTTTTCTCTTCCTCTCCACACGCACTGCACACCGTGTCTGCCCCTTCTTATTTGTTCCGATATGTCTTGGTTTGCAATACTCCTAACCTGGCCTCAAACAGTAGAGAACTACCCCGAGTATTATCATAGATCCTTTCCTTGGCGATTTCCTCCTTATTCGTGTGATAGATCTCTAGTGCGGACTTCTTTATTATGCCAATTCTCCACATGTCAGTCTCCGTTTCCTACACCTTCTTCTTAACTGGTAGTTCTTTTTGGTATGGCCCCCTACTCTTTTCTAAGTATTTATCCGTTAATTTTCTGGTTCGCTTCCTCTATTTTGTAACGACATTCCTCATGTAAAAGTAGCTGAATACGTTCCTAGCCCAAAGCTCCCCCCGTTTCTCTCAATCGCTTCTCAAATTTTATCTTGCTGCTAGCTTCTCTGCCCTCAATTGATGTCCATTCCATATCACCTTGTACTCCCTGATTTGCAGTACTCCCGTGAGCTCCTAAGGCAAGCCTACTCATTCCACGTTGCTTAATGTCTAATCTTGCTTGAACTTCTCATGCACAAGACCGCATTGCCGAATGTCAGACCAGGAACCATGACCCCTTTCCATATTCCTCTCACAACATCATACGTACTGTAATTTCATAGTGCCTTGTTTTTCATCACTGCTGCATTCCTGTTACCTTTCGCCGCCATGCATATATCGTGTTTCTTTAGGTACTTGGTCCCATTGCTTATCCATATGCCCAGATATTTGTATTTATCTGTTATCCCTAGCGTGACTTCCTGTATCCGAAGCTCACAACCTTTATAATCATTAAAAATCATGACTGGTGATTTTTCCTTACTGAATCTAAAATCTAACCTATCTCCGTCATTACCGCAGATGTCCATCAATCTCTGCAAATGTTCCTTGTTGTCAGCCATTAGCACTATATCATCTGCGTACATTAATGCTGATAGTGCCTGATCAATAAGTTTTCCTTGTTTGACGAAAGAGAGGTTAAAGCCAAGTCCACTTACCTCTAATTTGGCCTCCAATCCTTGTAGATAGATAGATAGATATGTGGGGTTTAACGTCCCAAAACCACTATATGATTATGAGAGACGCCGTAGTGGAGGGCTCCGGAAATTTAGACCACCTGGGGTTCTTTAACGTGCACCCAAATCTGAGCACACGGGCCTACAACATTTCCGCCTCCATCGGATCCAATCCTTGTAGGTACGTCATGAATAACAAGGGTGACAGAGGACACCTTGCCTAAGCCGCCTTTTACATCTGTGTGCTTGGATACCTGTTTTTCCCACTTTATAACTACCTTGTTACTCTTATAGATTTCCTTTTAAAGATTAGTGACTCCATCTACCACACCTAGTGTGTCCTGTATTCCCTACAAGTCCTCTTGAACCACGTTATCGTACGCTCCCTTGATATCCAAAAAATGCTAGCCACAGAGGCTTGTGTTCCTTTTCTGCTATTTCAATGCACAGTGTCAGTGAGAACAGATTGTCTTCCAACCACCTGTGTTTTTGAAATCCATTTTGCAGGTCTCCCAGCACCGCCTCATCTAGTATCCATGCCTGCAGTTTTTCCTTTATAATCTGCAGTGCCAGCCTGCAGACCTCTGTTGTCACTATTCTAGGATGGTGGTTGTTTATGTGAGCTTTCTCCCCTTTTTCTTTATAAATCATGCTCATACTGCTAAGTTTCCCTCCATCGGGGACTTCACCATTGATTATTGTTTTGCTCACTGCCTCTCTCAAACTCTGTTTAGACTTGAGACCCAATGTCTTTATCAGCATAATTGAAATGCCATCTGGGTTTGTTGATGTACTACTTGGAACCCTCTTCTCAGCCCTTTCGCACTCTCGTTGTGAAAATGGATCCATTGTGCCACTTGATCCATCCTTGTCTATTGTGCTGCATAAGGCACTTTTTTGTTGAAATTTTTCTGTCACCCTTGTTCTTATATATTCAATATCTTCGCCCCCATCTGGCCTAACACGTTAAGTTGTAGGTACAGTAAAATCTCAATAATTCGGATTTCACGGGACCGGAAAAACTGTCCGGATTAACCGAATGCCGAATTAACGAATGAATAGGGAAAACAACATTTAAAATCAAGCTGCAGAAGCATACCTTTATTTGTTGAAGTATTTTGTAATTGTCGTCTGGGTTTTTGCGCAGATTCCGGCTGACATCGCAATTTTTCTTAACTGTTCCAAATGGCCAACTGCACGCAAGCTGTCGGGAGTATTCAGGCAAGCGTCCTCTAATATTAACAGCGCCTCCGAGACTTCCCGTGAGGTGCGATGAGGTCGCGGCTGTATCTCCTCGCATGATTCTTCATCGGAATCGTGGTCTTCATGGGCGCCAGTGACATCATCATTAATTTCTTGATCGGTCAGGAGACCACTCGTGGCGACACCATGATCAATCGCAATGTAGTGTAGGGAAGGACAGCATCGAAAGTCGGGCAGTCATCGTCGGTGGACTCGGCTGACACCTCCTCGATGCCATCGTCAGCTACTGCTGCATGCTCGGGCCTCACAAAACCGCTGTGCCAAAAACAGTTGGAGATGACTTGTGGCAGAGTGCTTTTCCACACGTGGGCGATGATGTGCACTGCGTCGAGTAAGTCCACTTGATACAACTTTCCAGCTTCTGAGCATAGGATCATTCGCTCTAGCAGGTGCTTGCGGTACTTCGACTTCACGTAGTGAATGATACCCTGGTCCATCGGCTGAAGAGTAGACGTAGTGTTGGGCGGCAAAAAAACTACTTTAATGCCCTTCAGTTCGACTGTACAGTTATGGGCACTGCAGTTGTCAACAACCATTATTATCTTGCGGTCCTTCGACGTGAATTGCCGGTTCAACTGCTGCAACCAGCCGCGAAAAATGTCCGATGTCATCCGTGCCTTCCTGTTCGCTGTGTACTCAATAGGACGGCTTTTGACGTTCTTAAAACGATGTGGCTTAAGCGCCTTCCCGACGACAAGTAGTGGCAAACGCTCCGTGCCAGTCATATTGGCGGCAAGAAGCACAGTTATCCTTTGCTTGCACTTCTTGCCACCAATGTACGCGTCCCCTTTGAAAGTCACCGTCTTGTCGGGCAGAGCTCTGAAAAATAGAGCAGTTTCATCAGCATTGAACACGTCACGGGGTTCATATGTGGCGATGTGCTCCAGCAGCTTCACATTTCTCCACTCGGTGGTCACGCTTTCGTCAACACTGGCCTTTTCGACGCACACATTCCTGAAGACAAGTTCGTGTCTCTCTCGAAACCTCGCAAACCACCCTTCTGACGCTATGAACGATTCAATGTTCATCATTGCAGCGTACTTCTCACCTTGCGCCATGATGAGAGGTCCGCTCAAAGGCAGATGCGCGTAGCGACAGTCAGTAATCCACCGGAGCAAAGCTTCTTCGAGCTGGGAATGAGCTGCGGTTCGCAACCGCTTTCTAGAGGCATGAAACTTCTCGCTTTCGAAGGCTTGTCGAATCTGTTGTTCATTTTTCACGTACGTTCCCAACGTGCTCCGCTTCACGTTGTACTTAGTCATAACCTGCTGTCGCGATTCGCCGTTCTTCAGTGCTTCCAACATTTCCACTTTATTCGCCAAGTTCTTCGTGTCGTAGTTCTGCCGCTTTTTTGGCGTTGCCATCACTGCAGCGCACGATGGTGGTGGCATGCAAATACGGTCGCAATGAAAGAAAAAGAGAACTCCGCAAGAAGAGATGGTTCCGACACGACAACACAAGGAAAAATGGCGTCGGAGGCGCTGACTGGAGAAGAAAGAAGACGCCGACGTTCGATGACGCTGCGATCGCCTCCACTAGTTGATGATGGCGATGCCACTCAGGTTTTGGTTTCACTCCAGTGGTGCCAGCGCTGCTTTATCACACTTTTGTGTAGCAGCAGCCGTCAGCATTTGTCCGAATTAAGCGGTGCGGAGCCGAATTCTGACGAAGTAACGAAGGTTTCGTCCCATAGATTAACATGCACTTTAGCCGGGACCAAAAGAGCCGTCCAAATTATCCGAATTTCCGAATTAACGGGTGACGAATTAACGAGCTTTTACTCTATAAACCTCTGTTCTTGACTTGTCTCAATTCTTAGGGAGTTTAGATGGTTCCAAAATTTCGCAGCTGCCTTTCTATCCTTTTTATGTACTTCTGCCAGCCACTGAGCCCCCTTTCTTCTAATCTTTTCTTTGATCAGAAGGGATGTTTCCCTTCTACAGCTTGGAAGAATGTTCCATTTTCTTTCAACTTCATCTGTCAGTTCACCCCGTTGCTTAGCATGTATGTGTTCCCTAGACGCTTCCTGAGGTTTTGCTATGGCTCTCTTAACTTCCTCATCCAACCAACTTTTGGGCTTGTGTCTTCTTTTCCGGGGTGACTTGTCACGGGTCTTAGCAAGCGCTAGCTCAAACAGTCTAATTAGATTCGTGTATGCCCACACTGTTTTATTATCTTCAGTAATTACTTTCTCAATTTATTTATGAGAAATTACTCTTTGCCTTTCTGAATAAAATTTTTCCCGTAGTTGCTCATCTTGTCTCCTTCCCACTTTCACTGTTCTTCCAAAACTTAGCTTGATACGTTTGTGATCACTACCCAGACTTCTGGAGCCACCTTCATCTATGTGCATTCCCCTGAGCTTATCATACATCCTATGTGATATCAGTGCATAATCTATTGTCGACTGCAGCCTTCCTACTTCGCACGTTATTTGCCTTTCACACTTCTCAGTACTGTTGCAAACAATTAAATCATGCCTTTCACACATAGCCATGATCAATTTGCCTGTTGGGTCAGCATACCTATCTATATCTTCTATGTGTGCATTCATAACTCTTAGTATAATTATCTCGCACTCTTCTCGTAATTCCTCAATGTCCGTTGATATACATTCCACTGTTGCCTGGTAGTCCTCTTTGGCATTTGCTCCCGTCCACAAGTACACCAAACCAGGGAGTGTCATCTGCCCAGCTACTTTCCTTTTAACCATAAATGTTCCATGCATCCCTGCTTGACTCTTTGCCAACCCATACTTTTATGCACAAATGCACCAATTCCACCCCTTTTTGCTGCCTTCTCTTCTACTGCAATATTCCCGTACGTAGTCAGGATCGCAAGGTGGTTGCTCCATGTCCTAAAGATGTGTCTCCACAACCCCACATACCATCAGCTCCTCCTGCCTCAACTGCTCTTCTGTCACTTCCCACTTTAACCTATTCCTGCCACCCTGCATGTTAATACAGCCTACGTCTGACTTGATTCGGCCCTTGTGCTTACGTCGATTTTTTCTCCAATGGACTCCATGTGGCTTGAATATGTGTGCCCCTTTAGAACCGTCTTTGGCCACACTATTGGCCTCAGGGCTCTGGGTCTCCCTGAAAAAGCTGTGGCTTGCCGACCCATTCTATTACCGACCCTACTGCCCATCGCACCACTGTAGTGAATGCCAACCTGTGCAAAAGGGCGAGTGCCGGGCTCGTACACGTCTTGGTTCACTTCCATTACGCTGTATCCGAGTTGCCGGCTCATACCCTTGATCACGCCGTTTGCCTCCGCCACCCTCCTTTCAATCCCACGAGACAGCCCCCAGACATTTGGGACTGTGCATATGGTCACATGCACACTCCCAGAGGCTTCTCGGAGCTTTTGCATTCCATCCTCTAACTGTCTCTGAAGGTTCTGATCCTTGCCCTTCAACACATCATTAAGCCAAGCATGAATAATGACGAGATTTTTGCCCTCCATGCTGTCCTCTACAATATCCTGAGCTTTGGCCAGTGCATCCACCATGCTCTTTCCTGACTGGGCCTCCACCCTCACTCTCCCATATTCCTTCACTGTCATGAAGAAGCCATCCCTAACCCTGGCCACGTTAAAGTCCCCCACCACTAGGACCCTTTTACGCTCCAATCGCTGGCTTCCTGTTTGTGATGGTGTGCCTGCTTGCTTCCCTGTTTCTCTCTCTGCCATCCGTCCTGTGTTTCTACCCTGCTCGAAAACTGCCGCGCGCTTGAGCTGTATGTTCTCGGGGCATCCGTGCTGTGGCCAGACACTGCGGACCTCCCTTCTCGCCTGTTTCTTCCCGCCTGTCGCCTTCTCCGCTATCCACTTCTTCCGTCTCACACAGCTCGGTGCTCTTTTACTCTTTTACCCGCTGCTCGAGCTTGGTCCGCTCTTCCCGTTCTTTTCGAAGCTCACCCTTCATTTGCTTTAATAGGCTGGCGGTACCCTTCTCCCACTCCGAGCTGTTTTTGGGGTTCTACTCCTGATCCCGTTCCGCCCTAAGATCCCCCTGAAGCCCCTCGATGCTAGCCTCCATGCGCTGCACGGCCGCCTTCGCCTTCAGTGCCTTGCACAGCCTGCACACGAAGCTTGTCTTCTGCGTGCCGGCCGAACTCGAATATTCTGTCTCGTCCAAGTAGCACCAGCGCTTGCATTCTTCACACTGCACAATCTCACTCTCGCCCGCGGTTTTTCTAGCCTCCTTAGGCATCGCCCGCCTGACCATCGAACCAAACGCTCGGCAACCCTAAACTCAACCCTAATCCCGCTATCCAGTCGCCTCCGCTAACATTCCTACCTCAACAACTGTTAGAAGCTGCCGCCTACACCACACGCACACGTGTTCAATTTCGCTAGTAGACTCAGCTAAATCCCCTTCGGGTACGGCTCTAGCTGTTTAACAACTAACAGGGCACCCCGAACTTCTTCAAAACAGCCGCCTACCACTTTCACGTGGTCAACTTCACTGCATCGTTGCACGTGTCCCACACCTACAGTACTCGCAACAAGTTATTGATAAGGAGAGAAAAAAAAATAATGGTGATCACAAACACAATGAAATAAAAGAAAACTTATCTCTCGTTGCGCGCTGCTTGTGCACCAACCGACCTGCTCGACCTTGCACGACCTTGGATTCCGACACCATGGACACCAACATGGACACCAGAAGGCGCTAACACACGTCGGATCGGATTGGTGGCTAAAGGCAAGGCACGAGTGAAAATTAAACTATTCACTGCAAATTACGAGTCCTCAACCTCACTATATAAGGAAAAATAAATAAATCTAGTTTTGGTTCATTAAGTATTACGGCTTGGTGGCGCTAGTCACTGCCCGATATAAAGGGTACAGCCATATCCATCTATCCATGACCTGTTCGGCGGATTCAAGGTTGTGCAAGGTCGTGCTAGGTTGGTTGGTGCAGAGGCAGCGCCCAACGAGAGATAAGTTTCTCTTCATTTCTTTGTGTTTGTGAACACCATTATTATTTTTCTCCTAATCAATAATTAGCATTGCGAGTATTGTAGGTGTGTGACACGGGTGACGTTGTAGTGAAGTTAACCACATGAACGGGCTAGGCGGCTGTTTTGAAGAAGGTCGGGGCGCCCGGTTAGTTAAAGAGCTAGAGCCGAATACAAAGGGGACCTAGTGAGAGGCTACTAGCGAAATTGAACACGTATGTGTGTGGTGTAGGCGGCAGCTTCAAACAGTTTTTCAGTAAAGAGTTAACGGAGAGTTAACGGAGGCGGCTGGCTGGATAGCGGGATTAGGGTTGAACGTAGGCCTGTCGGGCACTCGGTCTGATGGTCGGGCGGGCGATGGCTAAGGAGGCTAGGAAAACCACGAGCGACAGTGAACTGGTGCAGTGCGAAGAATGCAAGCGCTGGTGCTACTTAGATGAGACAGCATTCACGAGTTTGGCCGACGCGCAGAAGGCGAGCTTTGTGTGCAGGTTGTGCGAGGCACTGAAGGCGGCCGTGTAGCACATGGAGGCTAGCAACAAGGGGCTTCCGGGGGAGCTTAGGGCGGAACGGGAGCAGAAGATGGAACTCCAAAAACAGCTCAGAGCGTCGCGTGAGCGGGAGGAGGCTACCGCCAGCCTATTAGAGCAAATGAAGGGTGACCTTCGAAAAGAACGGAAAGGGCGGACCGAGCTATAGCAGCGGGTAAAGGAGCTAATGCCGCTTTGTCCCGGCCCCGAGCAGTGTGAGACGGAAGGAGTGGGTAGCGGAGAAGGCGACAGGCGGGAAGGAACAGGCGAGAAGGGAGGTTAGGGGGCCGCAGTGTCTGGCCACAGCACGCAGGCTCCTAGAACATACAGCTCGGTGGCGCAGCAGTCTTCAAGCAGGGCAGAAACACAGGACAGACGGTAGAGAAACAGATGAAGCAATCAGGGGCGCCATCACAAACAGGAAGCCAGCGATTGGAGCGTAAAAGGGTCATAGTGGTGGGGGACTCTAACGTGACCAGGGTTAGAGATGGCGTCTTAAAGACAGTGAAGGAAGATGGGAGAGTCAGGGCGGAGGCACAGTCAAGGAAGAGCATGGTGGATGCACTGGCCAAAGCTCAGGAGGTTGTAGAAAACAGCATGGAGGGCAAAAATCTAGTCATTATTCATGCTGGGCTCAATGATGTGTTGAAGGTCAAGGATCAGAACCTTCAGAGGAAGTTAGAGGATGCGATGCGTAAGTTCTGAGAAACCTCTGGGAGTGTGCATGTGACCATGTGCACTGTCCCGGAGATCTGGGGGCAGCCTCGTGGGACTGAAAGGAGGGTAGTGGAGGCCAATTGTGTGATCAAGGGTTTGAACCGGCAACTCAGATACAGCGTAATGGAAGTTAACCAAGACGTGTACGAGCCCGGCGCGCGCCCCTTTGCACAGGATGGCATTCACTAAAGTGGTGCGACGAGCAGGAGGGTCGGTAACAGAATGGGTTGCCGAGCCATAGCTTTTTTAGGGGGACCCAGAGCACTGAAGCCAACAGTGTAGCCAAAGACAGACCTAAAGGGGCACAAATATTCAAGGCACACGAACTCCATGGGAGAAGAAATATATGTAGGCACAAGGGCCGAGCTAAGCCAGACGTAGGCTATATCAACATGAAGGGTGGCAGGAATAGGTTAAATTGGGAAGAGATAGGAGAGGAGTTGAGGCAGGAGGAGCTGACGGTATATGGGGTTGTGGAGACACATCGTCGGGATATGGAGCAACCACCCTGCAATCCGGAATACGTATGAGAATATTGCAATAGAACAGAAGGCAGCAAAAAGGGGGTTGAATTGGTGCATTTATACATAAGAGCATGGGTTGGCAAAGAGTCAAGCAAGGGGGCAAGGAACATTTATGGTCAAGTGGGAAAGTAGCTGGGCAGATGACACTCCTTGGTTTGGTGTACTTGTGGACAGGATGAAAGGCCAGAGAGGGAAATCAGGCAATGGTGGATTGTATATCAAAGGACATTGAGGAATTAGGAAGAGAGTTCGAGATAATTATACTAGGAGATATGAATGTGCACGTAGAAGATACAGATGGGTATACTGACTCTACAGGCAAAATGATCATGTATATGTTCGAAAGGCATGATATAATCATATGCAACAGTACTGAGAAGTGGGAAGAACAAACAACATGGGAGGCAGGAAGGCTGCAGTCAACAATAGATTACGCACTGATGTCACACAGGATTTATTATAGGCTAAGGGAATGCACATAGATGAAGGTGGCTCCAGAAGTCTGGGTAGTGATCACAAACGTATCAAGCTAAGTTTTGGAAGAGCAGCGAAAATGGGAAGGAGACAAAAAGAGCAACTACAGAAAATTTACATTCAGAAAGGCAAATAGTAATTGGTACTAACGAAATTGAGAAAGTAATCACTGAGGATAATAAAACTGTGTGGACATACACAAATCTAATTAGACTGTTTGGGCTAGAGCTTGCTAAGGCACGTGACAAGTCACCCCGTAAAAGAAGACACAAGCCCAAGAGTTGGTGGGATGAGGAAGTTAAGAGAGCCATAGCAAAACGTCAGGAAGCCTCTAGGGAACACAGACATGCTAAGCAACGGGGTGAACCGAAAGGTGATGTTAAAAGAAAATGGGAAATCTTTCTAAGCTCTAGAAGGGAAGCATCCCTCCTGATCAATGAAAAGATTAGAAGAAATGGTGCTCAGTGGCTGGTAGAAGTACATAAAAAGAACAGATAGGTCGCTGCTAAATTTTGGAACCATCTAAACTCCCTAAGAAATGAAACAAACCTAGAGCAGACGTTTATAACTAAAGATCAAGGTGCTAGGCTAGAAGGAGACAAAGCTATGTAACATATAAGAACAAGGGTGACGAAAAAATTTCAACAAAGAAGTGCCTTATGCACCACAATAGACAGGGACATATCAAGTGTCACAATGGCTCCATTTTCACAAAGAGAGTGCGAAAGGGCTGAGAAGAGGATTTAAAGTAGTACATCAACAAACCCAGATGGCATTTCAATTATGCTGATAAAGACATTGGGTCGGAAGTCTAAACAGACTTTGAGAGAGGCAGCGAGCAAAACTATAATCGATGGTGAAGTGCCTGATCGATGGAAACTTAGCAGGATGAGCATGAATTATAAATGAAAGGGGGACGAAGATGACATAAACAACTACCGTCCCATAACAGTGGCTTCAGTGGTCTACAGGCTGGCGATGCCGACTATAAAGGAAAGACGTCAGGCATAGATAGAGGATGAGGGGGTGCTGGGGAACTGCAGAATGGGTTTCGGAAACACAGGAGGTTGGAAGACAATCTGTTCTAACTGACGTAGTGCATCTAAATAGCAGAAAAAGAACTCAGGCCCCTGTGGCTAGCATTTTTGGATATCAAGGGAGCGTACGATAGCGTGGTTCAAGAGGACTTTTGGGGAATACTGGACACAATAGGTGTGAAAGATGGAGCCACTAATCTTTTAAAGGATATCTATGGATATCTATAAAAGCAACAAGGTAGTTATAATGTGGGAAAAACAGGTATCCAAGCCCACAAAAGTGAAACGGGGAATGAGGTAGGGGTGTCCACTGTCACCCTTGTTATTCATGATGTACCTACAAATATTAAAGGCCAAATTAGAAGAAGTGGACTTGGCTTCAACCTCTGTTTAGTCAAACAAGGAAAACTCATTGATCAGGTACTACCAGCAATAATGTACGCAGATCATATAGTGGTAATGGCCGACAACAAGGAAGATTTGCAGAGATTGATGGACATCTGCGGTAGTGAAGGAAATAGGTTAGATTTTAGATTCAGTAAGGAGAATCAGCAGTCATGATTTTAATGATAGCGAAGGTAGTGAACTTAGAATACAGGAAGTCACGCTAGGGATAACAGATATACACAAATATCTGGGCGTATGGATAAGCAATGGGACCGAGTACCTAAGGGAACTCGAAATATACGTGACGACTAAAGGTAACAGGAATGCAGCAGCGTTTAAAAATAGGGCATTGTGGAATTACAGTAGGTGTGATGTTGGGAGAGAAATATGGAAAGGGGTCATGGTTCCTGGGCTGACTTTCGGCAATGCGGTCCTGTGCATGATATCAGAAGTTCAAGCAAGATTGGAAATTAAGCAACGTGGAATAGGTAGGCTTGCTTTAGGAGCTCACGGGAATACACCAAATCAAGGAGTGCAAGGGGATATGGGATGGCCATCATTTGAGGGCAGGGAAGCTAGCAGCAATATAAAATTGTAAAAGTGATTGAGAGAAATAAAGAGGACCGTTGGGCTAGGACGGTTTTCAGCTAATTGTACATGAAGAATGTCAATACAGAATGAAGGAAGTGAACCAGGAAATGGACTTGTAAATACTTAGAAAACAGCAGGTGGCCAAACTAAAAAGAACTATCGGTGAAGAAGAAAGTGCAGGAAACGGAGACTGGCATGTGGAGAATCGGCATGATTAAGAACCCCGCACTAGAGATCTATCGAACTTTTAAGCAGTAAATTGCCAAGGAAAAGATCTATGATAATATTCGCGGTAGTTCTCTACTGTTTGAGGCCAGGACGGGAGTATTGCTAACCAAGACATATCGGGCCAAATACGGAGGGGTAGACACGGTATACAGTGCGTGTGGAGAGGAAGAAACTTACGAACACTTGATAATGTTTTGTAAAGGGGTTCACCCTATAGTTCAAGATGATGGCGCAGAGTTTTTCAAAGCACTGATGTTTAGGGACAGAGAGGGCAAAATAGACATTAAGCGGGTAGACTTAACTAGAAGGACGTTATTTGATTGGTGGCTAAAGTCAAGGCACGAGTGAAAATTAAACCCTTCACTGCAAAGTACGAATTCTCAACTTCACTATTTAAAGAGAAAAAAGATAAATCTAATGGTTAGTTCACTAAATATTACGGCTAGGTGGCGTTAGCCGCCGTTCTATCTAATGGGTGCAGCCACATCTATTCATCCATCCATGGATATGGGGTGGATATGGGATATGGTAAGGACATTATTTGAGGGCAGGGAAGCTAGCAGCAAGATAAAATTTGAGAAGCGATTGAGAAAAATGGGGGAGGAGCGTTGGGCTAGGAAGGTTTTCAGCTACTTGCACATGAAGAATGTCGATACAAAATGGAGGAAGCGAACCAAGAAGTTGAATGGTAAATACTTAGAAAATAGCAGGTGGCCAAACCAAAGAGAACTATCGGTTAAGAAGAAAGTGAAGGAAACGAAGACTGACATGGAGAATCGGCATGATTAAGAAGTCCGCACTAGAGATCTATCGAACTTTTAAGCAGGAAATCACCAAGGAAAGGATCTATGATAATACTCGGGGTAGTTCTCTACTGTTTGAGGCCAGGACGGGAGTATTGCGAACCAAGACATATCGGGCAAAATACGAAGGGGTAGACACAGTATGCAGTGCGTGTAGAAAGGAAGAAACTGCCGAACACTTGATAATATTCTGTAAAGGACTTCACCCTATAGTTCAGGATGATGGCGCAGAGTTTTTGAAAGCACTGAGTTTAGGGACAGAGAGGGCAAAATAGACATTAAGCGGGTAGACTTAACTAGAAGGAGGTTATCTTATTGGTGGCTAAAGTCAAGGCACGAGTGAAAATTAAACCCTTCACTGCAAAGTACGAATCCTCAACCTCACTATTTAAAAGAAAAAAAGATAAACCTAATGGTTAGTTCACGAAGTATTATGGCTAGGTGGCGTTAGCTGCCGCCCGATCTAAAGGTACAACCACATCCATCCATCCATAGATGGATTCGGTTCGGACTGTCAGGGTGGATGGACGTGTTTTTGAGCGCTCCCGATTGACTGCGCAGATAAGTGGTTTTGCATGTTTTGAGCTCGTCTTTGTCTTTATAATTAATAAGGCAGCAGGTAAAATCTTTGTAGCACTTATTACATTGTACGGCTTTTTCGAGGGTCAGTCACCAGGTTTTCATTAGTTTGTGCGCGTGTGTGTTTGATTTTTTTATTTTTTGTTGTTTTTCTCTTGCCACTTCGTAAGGGAGGTGCACGTCCAGTGAACATGCAAATGTTTGTAGTTGAGCTTAGACTTTTTCTTTTTCGTAGGGCAGGGCTTGAGTTTTGTAATAATCGAGTGTGACAAGTCATAGGAAAAATTGGTGTAAGAAAGACATGATTAAAAAGGCTTTAAATTGTTCAGGATGCCGGGTGGGTTTGAAAATCGACCCAAGTGTAGAATCGGATGGGGAAGAGGACGATGCGAAGTCTGGGCAATGTGACGTCAAGGAAAAAATGGAGAAAATGATGGTTGCCCAGAGTGAATTGCTGATGAGAATCACCAAGCTGGAGACTCCGTTGGCGACAGAGCAAACGAAAACGAGGGCAATGAGAGAAAGGTTGAAGTCTACCGAGGAAGCACTAGCGAAGCTGAACAAAGGAGCGGCCTACGGAGAGAACAGTAGGGAACCGGCAACCAGAACTGCGGAGAGGAAAGAGGAAGCAAGTTTGGAAAAAACATGATCAGCCGGTTCAATTGTCGCAAGGCCCAGCTTCAGCAAAGTAGTGGTGGAGCTAAGAGGGAACAAAGCAGCCGGCGTAACAGGTGCTAGTAACCCCAAGGTGTAGGACGCTCCAGCTGAAAAGTCACAGCATGTGACAATCGCAGGGGACTCGAATTTAAATCGATGCACAGAAGCAATCAAAGAATGGGTAAGAGGTGACAAGAGGGTTGTAGTAGGGGTGTTCCCTGGACGCAAGCTGGAAGTAGTCATGAGGCAAGCGAGCGCTGTGGGAATTGAGGCTGGTCCGCTGCCTTTGCACGGGCTTTGCCACCGATTTCTTCGTTCTCATATCCCGACATGTCTCCCCTCCTCCGCTGTCTGCCGCACTGGGGGAGCGGAGTCACGTTTAACCAACTCACCCGGTAGCGAATGTTGACTAGGGCGCCGCGCGGAGTCTCCCGGGAGGTTTTCGCGCGCTGCGTCGGGAGCGGGCAGAGAGACCTCTCCGGGGACGACATGGGGTAACCACGCTTTTTTTCCGTCCGTCAGCTTCTGTGGGGCTCGCTCGGACTTCGCCAACAGCGCCTGCGGCGAACGCTTAGCTTATGTCGCCCCCTCCCTTCTGAACGCTAGGCTGAAGAGTGGTACGGTGTCCTAGTGCGTGGCCTAGCTATGCCGACCCGTCTCCCTCCGAAGCCAACGCTAGCGCCTTTGCCCTCGCTCGAGCAACCGGGTCTTAGTACCGGTGTCTCCATGGATCACCTTTACCATGGAGACGTGCTCGTGGCAACCTGTGTAGTGGATAGTGGATGGTGTAGTGGATAGTGTAGTGGATGCCTGTGGCGCGGATAAGCCTATTTGCTTTCCCGCCACGTCTTCGCAACGGGCTGTACTGCGTTTAATGTTGCCACAGACAATAAAGTGTTGCGACTTTGAGCCGTATCGTGTTCTCGCCACGGTGATGGTTAACGCGTGCCCGGCGGCTCGCTAAGACCGGACCCAAGCTAGTGGCCATATTCCTTCGGGATACGTGGCCCTACAGCACCAAACTCAAAACTACAGCTGATAGATGAAACCTCGTGATAATTTCAGCTGGCTTAAACGATGTCTTAAAAGGAGATAAAGCAGGACTAGCAATCACACTGGCGAAAGGGGTCGATAAATGCGCGCCACTTCTCCTCAGGTAGAGGTAGTAATATGCACGATACTGCAGGTAGCGGTGCGTGACAGCAACCTGCAAAGAGCGGTTGTCAACGCAAACCAAGAAATATGGCGTATGAGTCGAGAGAAAGACTTTTAGGTGGTGGAAACAAACAAATAGGTGCATTGGTGGGGTGGTTTTCAACGAGACAGAATTCACTTCCATGGGGGGCTAGGTCTTGAGGTGGGTTGGCGACTTGCAGGACGCACAGTAGCTTTTTTGGGGGGCACGCGGGCCGTTCGGGCTTCAGGATAGCTAGTAACGAGGAAAACAACCAGGGAGACACTTTGACCGGTGCTATGCACAGATACGATTCCAAAGTGGCACCAGTATCTAAGATAGGGAAAGTCCGAAGCAGAAATAGGCTTAGCCATGAACGCTGAGCGAATTCAGACAGGGTATATTAACATGCAGGGTGGTAGGAACAGGCTGAAGTGGGAAGAGCCTAGAAGAACAGCTAAGGGTGGAGAGGCCGATGGTATACGGTTTTGCAGAAACACATCTTAGGGCCATGGAACAACCTCCTAACAATCCCGACTATGCATGGGAATATTGTAATCGAACAGAAGGCAGCAGAAAGGGAGGTGGTATTAGGGCATTCATTCATAAAAGTACAGACTGGCAAAGGGTCAAACAGGAATGCAAGGCACATTGAGGGCTAAAAGGGAAAGTGGCAGGGCAAACGACACTCCTTGGTTTCGTGAATTTGTAACAGGAGCAAAGGACAGAAAGGAAAACCAGGCAATGGTAGAGTGTATATCAAAGGACATTGAGGAGTTAGGAGGAGATTGCGAGATAATTATACTAGGAGTTATGAATGCGCATATACAAGATATAGATGGGTATACCGACCCGACAGGCAAAATTATTATGGATATGTGCGAAAGGCATGATTTGATCATTTGCAACACTACCGAGAAGGGTGAAGGACAAATAACACGAGAGGTAGGAGGGCTGCAGTCCACGATAGGTTACGCGCTGATGTCACATAGGATGTATGATAAGCTCAAGGGAATGCACATAGACGAAGGTGGCTCCAGAAGTCTGGCTAGTGATCACAAACGTATCAAGCTAAGTTTTGGAACAGCACTGAAAGTGGGAAGGAGACAACAGGAGCAACTACAGGAAAAATTTTATTCAGCAAGGCAATAGAAATAGCTACTAAACAAATTGAGAAAGTAATCACTGAGTATAATAAAGCAGTGTGGACATACACGAATATAATTAGACTGATTGATCTAGAGCTTGATAAGGCACGCGGCAAGTCACCCCGGAAAAGAAGACACAAACCCAAAAGTTGGTGGGATGAGGAAGTTATGAGAGCCATAGCAAAACGTCAGGAAACCTCTAGTGAACACAGACATACTAAGCAGCGGGGTGAACCGACAGATGATGGTGAAAGAAAATGAAAAATCTTTCTAAGCTGTAGAATATATGCATCCCTTCTGATCAATTAAACGGTTAGAAGAAAGGGAACTCAGTGGCTGGCAAAAGTACACAAAAGATAGAACGGCAGCTGCGAAATTTTGGAATTATCTAAATTCCCTAAAAATGAGACGAGCTTAGAGCAGAGTTTATAACTACAGCTCAAGGTGCTAGGCTAGAAGGGGACGAAGCTATTGAATATATAAGAAGAAGGGTGATAGAAAAATTTCAGCAAAGAAGTGGTTTATGCACCACAATAGACAAGGATGAATCAAGTGGCACAATGGCTCTATTTTCACAACGAGAGTGGGAAAGGGCTGAAAAAAGAATTCCTAGTAGTAGATCAACAGGCCCAGATGGCATTCCAATCATGCTGCTAAAGACATTAGGTCCGAAGTCTAAGCAGGCTTTGAGAGAGACAGTGAGCAGTATAATAATCGATGGAGAAGTTTCCGATGAATGGAAACTTAGCAGGATGAGCATGATCTATAAAGGAAAGGGGGACGAAGGTGACATAAACAACTACCGTCTTATAACACTGACATCAGTGGTCTATAGGCTGGCGATGCAGATTATAAAAGGAAAACTGCAGGCATGGATAGAGGATGAGGGGCTGCTGGGGAGAGTGCATAATGGGTTTCGGAAACACAGGAGGTTGGAAGACAATCTGTTCTCACTGACGCAGTGCATCGAAATAGGAGAAAGGGAACACTAGCCCCTGTGGCTAGCATTTTTGGATATCAAGGGAGTGGACGATAGCGTGGTTCAAGAGGAATTGTGGGGAATACTGGATACACTAGGCGTGGAAGAAGCAGTCAATATTCTTTTAAAGGATATCTATAAAGGTAACAAGGTAGTTATAAAGTGAGAAAATCGCGTATTATCATAGATTCTTTCTTTGGCAACTTCCTGCTTAAAAGCTCGATAGATCTCTAGTGCGGACTTCTTAATCATGCTTATTCTCCACATATCGCTCTCAGCTTCCTTTACCTTTTTCTTAACCGATAATTCTTTTTGGTTTGGCCCCCTGCTGTTTTCTAAGTATTTACCGGTCAATTTTCTGGTTCGCTTCCTCTATTTTGTATCGACATTCTTTATGTACAAGTAGCTGAATACCTTCCTAGCCCAACGCTCGTCCGCCATTTCTCTCAATCGCTTCTCAAATTTTATCTTGCTGCTAGCCTCCCTGCCCTCAAATTATTTCCATCCGATATCACCTTGTACTCCCTGATTTGGTGTATTCTCGTGAGCTCCTAAGGCAAGCCTACCTATTCCATATTCCACATTGCTTAATTTATAATCTTGCTTGAACTTCTGATCTCAGGCACACGACCTCATTGCCGGACGTCAGACCAGGAACCACGACCCCTTTCCTTATTCCTCTCACAACATCATACCTATCATAATTCCACAGTGCCCTATTTTTCATGACTTCTGCATTCCTGTTACCTTTCGTCGTCACGTATGTTTCGTGTTCCCTCAGATACTCGGTCCCATTGCTTATCCATACGCCCAGATATTTGTATTTATCTGTTATCTCTAGCGTGACCTCCTGTATTCTAAGCTCACTACCTTCGTTGTCATTAAAATCATGACTGCTGATGTTTCTTACTGAATCTAAAATCTAACCTGTCTCCCTCATTACCGCAGATGTCCATCAATCTCTGCAAATCTTCCTTGTTGTTGGCCATTAGCACTTTATCATCTGCGTACATTAATGCTGGTAGTGCCTGATCAATAAGTTTTCCTTGTTGACTAAAGAGAGGTTGAAGCCCTGTCCACTTCCCTCTAATTCTGCCTCTAATCCTTGTAGGTACATCATGAATAATAAGGGTGACAGGGGCACCCCTGTCTAAGCCCCCGTTTTACCTCTGCAGGCTGGATACCTGTTTTTCCCACTTTATAACTACCTTGTTACCTTTATAGATACCCTTTAAAAGATTATTGACTACATGTTCCACGCCTAGTGTGTCCAGTATTCCCCACAATTCCTATTGAACCACGCTATCGTACGCTCCCTTGATATCCAAAAATGCTAGCCACAGGGGCCTGTGTTCCTTTTCTGCTATTCGATGCACTGCGTCGCCAACGCCGTCTGGCGGTTTTCTCCCCAAGGCGTTGCGCGCTAGCCGGCACGTTCATCACACTTTCCTATTCCAGCCACTGCAACCGGGCGGATGCGAAGGGGGGGGAGAGGATAGGGTGGCTAGAATGGAGAGGTGTGACGAGCGGGGCACTTTTCGCTTGTCGGAGAGGGTCACTCGGTGCGCCTATGCCGCAAGGGGCGCTGATGGCAGCGGCGCGTGTAGGGAGCGGCGCACTTCCCTGGGTTTGCTGCAGGTGTGCTGGGATTTTCTTCACAAGCACTCGCTACATTGCAAGTATGCCATCAGTCTGTGTTTGCGCTAGGTCCCTCTGAAATGTCCGAGGATGTCAACGGTAAAAAAGAAGACCCAGCGTTGGTGCTTGTGCCTGGGTGCCGATAGTGTCGATAGATCATGCATCGTACACTGCTGAGTGAAGTGACTCCCGCCTTGTATATTATGTCGCAGGCTACGTTGCGAGAAAGCGTATACTTAGCAATAATTGTATGAGTGGAAGAACGCCTGTCTTGTCTCGAGAGAAAAATGTGCGCGGAAGTCTCCCAGCCCAGGCAAGGGAAGCTATGCGATTTGGGCGGACTTTTGTATCCGTCTAATTCTCTTTATACTCTCATTCTGAACCTTGAGGGACAAAATCGCTCATTTCTTGAGCTCAGTACGTCTTCACGCCAAGTCGGCCATAGAGATGCTGAATGGATTGGCGAGACCCAACAAATTGGCTGCCCATAGCATGGTGCTCTCTTGACCAAAAGTGTGTGTGCGATTTTATTGCCTCACTCGTGTCCACTTTTTTTGAAAGGCATATGAACCAAAAAGAAGACGAAAAAAAGGGCGGAGAGTTAAGCCATGTGTAGTTCTAGTGGCAGAGCATGATACCTTGGCATGCATGGAAAATAAGTTTATGTTCTTGTTAAAAAAGTGTCTCCTCTATTTTCTGCTGCTGGGGACAATTCTCGAGTCACAGGCTTCGTGGCATACGTAAGTTTTAGCGCTCTTACAGCATTACTCTTCTAAGTTAATGAGCAATTGAAGGCTGCTAAAACTTATACGTTCGAAAACCGATAAATGAATGCCAAGTGAAAATTTAGACTGCGACTCGCACAAGATTACGCGTTCGCAGCGGAGCAGCAAAACGAGGCTCTTGTACCACGTTTCTGCTCGTGGGATAAAGGAACTTAACATGCTCCAATTAATATGAAGCCTTCCAGTATTCGCAACGTCTCGTAACACCCCTACAGTTCTGCGGTGAGTGACCGCAATATTACGAAATCCAGAAAAGTTGGTGTCGGGTCTCGCTCATATGCCTTCGCGAGAATTGTGTTCAGAGGCGTGAAAATATAGGATTACTTAAGCCACGTAAGACATTACGTGGCTTAAGTATCTTAAGAATTGTGGTGCATTTAATCAATAAAAAGGTTTTCACCGAAAATAGGTGACCGCCATATAGCGTGAGAGCAGGCCCGTAGCCAGAAACTTTTTTAAGAGGGGGGGGGGGGGGGCACTTGCTAAAAACTAAGAAAAAAAGGGCCCCTCCCCCCCCCGTCTATGGGCGTGCGTCTAACTGCGTGAGAGAGATTTCTGCGGAGAGCAAGCGTGCGCTCATTGGCATGTCGCCTGCGCAAGGTTACCCCATGGATGGATGGATGGATGGATGGATGGATATGGCTGTACCCTTTAGATCGGGCGGTGGCTAGCGCCACCCAACTTCAATACCTTAATGAACCAAAAACTAGATTTATTTTTTCTTTATACAGTGAGTTGGAGGATTCGTACATGCAGTGAAGAGTTTAATTTCCACTCGTGCCTTGACTTTAGCCACCAATCAGATAACCTCCTTCTAGTTAAGTCTACCCGCTTAAAGTCTATTTTGCCCTCCCGGTCCCTAAACCCCAGTGCTTTGAAAAACTCTGCGCAATCATCCTGAACTATAGGGTGAAGCCCTTCACAGAACATTATCAAAAGTCGGCAGTTTCTTTTCCTCTCCACACGCACTGCATACTGTGTCTACCTTTTGTATTGGCCCGATATGTCTTGGTTCGCAGAACTCCCGTCCTGCCTCAAACAGTAGAGAACTACCCCGAGTATTATCATAGATCCTTTCCT